>CM067170.1:151475407-151533821 GCA_034093135.1 Erigeron breviscapus | reverse complement strand
CCATCAAAAACCAAAAACCTAAACTGGGCAGTGGTGCGCCGCACCACTCCCTTGGTGCGCCGCACCTGGGGTGAAGATCAGCAACTCAATTTTGTTCTTTGATCAAACGAATTCCATACGAACCTATACCCCAAATCCAACCTGGGGACTTAAAATTAAACCAATTTCCAACTCACTCAATTGTAGGTCTGCACGTTGGGTCCGGATGCAGCAAGCGCATCGACAGAAAGGCTTGTTGTGGCCACATGAAATGTAACTGAGGAGGGAAAACACGATATCTAAGCGTAGACATGGCCGCAGTCTTTTCCTCTGGTGAACTACAAGGGTAATATAACTGTTCATGGAAATAAACCCAAAGGTGGGTTATAGAAGACGATAACCCATACTAGTAGGGTAGGTTACTTGATGCTTCAGATAGTTCTGATTCAAGATTTGCAACAAATATAATTAAGCGAAAAAAGAACTAATACGAAGCTAAAATCACACATATAAAACACGTACGAACCTCAAAAAGAAGAACGCCTAATCGATACACATCAGAAGCACAACAACTTTCACCCCCTGCAGACTCTTCTGGGCTTGTATACCAATCTGTTTCCATCTGCAATATTTGTTTCATAGGAAACACATGTTTTATCTGTTTTTGTTCGTGTTCTGGCTCTTGTCTAACGCTAGATTCAGAAATAACGCGTTCGTGTACTTTACGCGACACAAATGAAGACGATTGACTAGTCGTTACAACATCTTGACATGAGTCAGACCCTGATGAATCCGAGCAAGACGGAGATTCGATAAACGATACATGGTTTAAAGACGACATAACAAAACATGATGGTCTAACATTATGAGCAACAAACCCTTTGGAATGTGCCAAGCTCACAATTTTGACTATTTGCATAAATATATGCGAACATTCAATCTTGTCAGCTACTCTTTTTGTGTCGTCTAACCATTGTCTTAAACTTATAGTAACTTGTTTGTTTTCTAATAATAACGGCGGTTGAACATTAATTATATCAATGTTTCGATCACCGTGATCATGATCACCTGCTGATGCAGCTGATCTCTGCAGCCAGCCGTTATTAGAAAGTGAATTTTCCATATATGATCACCCACCTATAGCTGCTCCATAGAAATCAAACCAGCTGGTCAGTAACACTAACACGACCGCCATCTAGGATCACAACAACATTTATACTTATATTATCTATATCTATAGTTCTATATAAATTCTATATATATATATAAGATTAGAGCCACACAATTTTTAATTGTTTTTTTTTTTAATGAAAAAAGAGGTTCCAGATATGGAAATGGAATCTTCCGAAGTAACCGGTGGATGGTTTTTTATGTAGTATTTTTGGTTTGTTTTATGAAATAATGAAAATTAAAATAATATATATACAGATGTATGAATTAAGTAAGAATGTAGTAGTATTAAAAAAGACCAGAAGAAGATATTGTAGCACAGGTTTATTTGAAGCCATAAACTGAACTATCAGTTACTATTCAAACATCTGTTTTTATTTAATGCACGTGGCATATCTGTGTCCTTTGATCCTATACATACCCGCTTGCTTTTCAATTCAAAAATACCATTGGCATGTTTGGTAAAGGGAATTGGAGCTAGAGAAATGAAATGAATTGTTTTCTATTGTTTGGTTAGACATGAGATATTAAAAAGCGGAGAATTTGATTTCTTGAGAAATGTCTTTGTATGTAATCTTATTTCTCCTTTTTTAGTGAAGAAATACATTTCTCCATATTATAAAGCCATCTAAAAAAAACACGGAGATATAATTTCTCCATAACTTTGAGATAGAAACATGGGTATTTATACCAAACACACGTGCATATCACATTTTAAACAAAAATCAAGATAGGGCTGCAAACCTTGGCCCCTTTTTTCTCTTCCAATCGAATAGGGCTCCAAACCCTAGCCCCCTTTTCTTTTCAAATTGACTCTCCAACTCTTATTTGTAGGTAAGAAAAATCATCACCTCCACTTTATCAGGTTTGTTTGCTCAGTATTGTTGTGTCTATATCAATGATTTATTTAACCTATACGAGATTTGTGCTTTATTTTTGCAGTTTTTTTAAATGGGATTACAAACTACTACATAGAAATATAGATTGTATGATATATATTTATATATGGATTATATGTAATGAAACTTATGTATAAACTACATTGTGTGAATATATTGTTGCTATCTGCTAGTTGCTAAAATCCACAGACTAATATTTAAACTTAAGTGGGTGTTTAACAAACAAGTTATTATTTTTACAGATGTTGATATTTCAAACTCTAGTATGTTAATTTCATGGACAAATTAAAGAAAGAAAGCTAGTGGAGTCTAAGTTTAGTTAGATTTAATTATGATATTCATAAAATTAAAACTAATAGTGCAGATAATATTGACCAGCAATATAATATATACTCATGTAAAGTAATTTATCAACATATCCTCATGCTCATAGAGTTATACGCAATGCCCTTGTAGTTGCAATTTCTTCCCTGTGCAAAGGATTCAGGAGATGCTCCACACCTTAGTTGCTGATGGAACTCCAAATGTTGATCTTATGAAGAAGGTTCAAAGTGAAATCAATAATTTGTCGGGAATCACATTTGATGAAGCTTTTGAAGCAACACAAATTATCGGTAAGTGCCCGTTAGATGCTGAAATGTTTTTTGGGTATGATCAAGAAAAGAAAGTTTGGATGGTACAAAAGATTGCAAGGAAATCCTCAAGCTAGGCCTTCTATGTTATCCTTCTGAACATTTACTTTTTGAAACCATAATCTTTTGGGTTGTACTAATGTTAGATGTTGGATGGGGGTTGTATTAATGTTAGATGTTGGATGGGTTTTTGATGGTTTTGATGATGCATCATCATAATATATGATGATGGTAACATCAATTTCATGAAGCAAATAGCTACTGCTGCAACTCATCTTCTCTCATAATAAAGGTAAAAATCGGGGGGTAGATTTAATATAGAACATTCCACAACTAATTTCAAATCATGAACGTTCGCATCTCCTTTGTCAAATCTGTTTTAACTCTAGGGTTGGGTATTAACTAACTCAAATTCACCATCCTTTTGTTTCTATCCACCAACTGTATCAATCAAAGAGGGTCAAAGTTGGGACAGATTTGATTCTTGGCCAATTTTTCTTGTTGTGGTATTAAGGAGCAGGTTTGTTGAGTGAAATACATCAAATTATGTTCAAAATCATGTTGAGAATGTCACTTGGTCGATTTGTAGCTTTAAAAACCGAAATGGGTCGGATTAGGGTTTCATAGTTCACAAAATGGGTCAAAACCGATTTTTGGCATCAAATTATGTTATGGGTCAGATTTATGGGCTGGGTTATGTTTAATTATGTATATTAATACTTAATTACACTTCAAAACGAGTCTTGAAACCTTCCAAACCGATTTACATGTCAAAAATGAAGTTTATTGAGTTTTTGGGTCGAAAATGGGCTTGGTGCTGCTGCTGGTGCGTTCAGATGCTTCCCAGCGTCTTGGACGCCAATGCCACCGTCCCAGACGGTGGCCTGGGTGTTTCATTCTCAAGCAAAATGGTGGCACTGACTGTCCTACGCTGACCAGACTGTAGATAGACGCTGAAACAAGACAATCGAAGCCACCGTCCAAGACGGTGGTTCTCACCATCCCAGACACTCCCCACCTTCTGAACCAGCGTCCCAGACGCCGTGGCTGACCGTCCCAGACGGTGGCCCACTTGTGGCTGGGCGTGTGAGACGCCATCTTAACCGTACCAGACGCTAGGCCATTTGTTGCCATCGTGTTAGACGTCTCTTGTGAGTGTAATACACGCTGCCATGTTTTCTAGTTTCGTATAGTCTTGTTTCTATTCTCCTAGGAACACAATAAGCTTTCATATAAACCTGCCCTCGACTCCTAAAGTGTTGTATCCGAGCCACAAACTACTTTCAAAGTCGAGTGATGTTTCAATGACTCAAATTAGGGTTTGTGGTGACCTAACTATATACATAATGAACTTAATGATAGGTTTTGGACGTGTAACGAACGTGGGACAACTTTAACTTATTCTTAACTCGCTGTTGCCGACCAAGGTGAGTTCCATAGCTCCCTACTCGATTGAGATTCGGGCTGAAAAGTGCACACATACGTGTATGATTGTTTGATTGATTTATCGATGGTTTGATTGGATTGTTTGATTTATTATGCATTCGTTTATGATTATATAATGTGATTAGGATAATTGTACATACATGAAAGACGATAATGCCTTTAAAGAGTTGTAGATGTGGTGGGAAGGCTGCGGGTGACCCTATATATAAGCATCTATGATTCTTTATATGTAAAGTCGTATGAAGTGTATGTGCATTGGGTTTTTGGTTGAGTTGATGGATATTGGATATGATGACTTGTGGTTTGATTTGGGGAGACCGATCTATGGGAGTCGGTTGGTAGACACACGCATACACGCTATCACCCCGTTGGGGAGCCTTGTACTTTCGAGTACCTGATATTTGTGCGAGACGCACACCGACTCCGAGTATATAGACGTATATACATCGATGTTTTTGAGATGCCACATTGGTCATTGGGATGACATGTGAGTATCGTTGCATTGTGCGGGACGCACACAGACCCCAAGTATGTAGTCACACATACTTGCATTTGATTATGTTGGGAGACACTCATGTTATGCACTCATACATTGTTTGGTCATATCTTATGCACGTTTACTTCATACATCCTTATTGTTTCGCATATTCTTTGATATTGACATCACTTATGCATATTTATGACACACATTTCTCATTGTTGTGTGAGACATCATTGACTTGTTGTGTGACAAGGTTTGCTATAAGTTTACCTATCTTGGTTGACATTGAGACTTATAAAGTCCACGTGTAAGACATTACTTACTTCCTTTATACTTATCGTGATTATTGACGATGGTTCCTTGTGGTCCATCACTACGAACTCACCAACCTAGTGTTGACTTTGTTTAGTGCACTTTTCAGGTATTCGTGTGAAATTGGAGACTTGATGGCTATTTGTTGATCTTGCTAGGGCGTGGACTGGGACTTTCATGGATCCTTGATCCGTTTGCGCTATTAGGGTTTATGCTTAGGACCTTCTAGATCGTATTGTATTGTTGATTGAACCCGTTGATGACTTTATGTTTGTTATGCATTCCTTTACTTTAAATGTTGGTTTGGGTTCACTGAATCCTTTTTATTCATGTAGTTCATGTTCTACGATAATTCCACTGTGTGCTATGTAATTTTAGTGACATTCCGGGCTCTAGTTCGGGGTGTTACAGAATGGTGGCCCATGCGTGGTCGTAGAGAATTAGGCGGTTTGACCTAGACTACGGCTTAAGTTAAAACTCTTCATATAGCATGCATGGTTAGGAATTTTGTGTGCAACTTGAATTGCATGAACCTTGAAAAGTGTACATTGTGAGTTCGTAGACAAGACCATTTATGTGATGACTTGAGTACAATGTGATGAACGTGTGATGAGTACAATGTGGTCAACTTATGCATTGATTGAACTTGATTGTGATGAAATGACTTGGATTGTTGTTGTTGATTGGAGATAGTTTGATGATTTAGGGCAAAATGAAGTTATGGCATTAACTTAGTATAATATTGTGGCAACCCTAAAATAGCCTGATCAACTATTTTATGGTCACCCGGTATTATAACAAGTTAATGACATCACGGATTGCACATGCTTGGTTTAGGGTATAATAAGGAACCGATATGCTTAATGGGAGTTGATTGGGTGGAGGGAAAGCCGATGGTATCACATGTATACAAACCCGGTCAATAACTAGAGAGCATATCGGATTCGGATTATACCTTAACCCACTTGTTTAGTTACTTGTTTGTGTGATGTGTTGAACATGAGTATTGGGTATGATAATGGACAATAATTATGAATTTAGCATGAGAAAATGATAGACAATTGTTGTAAACTTAGTATGATGGCATGATAGATAACGATCCCCTTAGAACATTAGTACTCTTGCCTTAGCGTAATGATATGAATTTTGTATATTATGTCGGCATGAGAGCATTAACTACTTGTGTGACTAACATGTGAGCATTTTGAGGCTAACTTTCGGGTCAACGTGTTCCTTGCTTTATAGAAAATGGCGGGATCAAGAAGGAGTATGACTAACCATAGCGATGAGCCGGATTTGGCAACCGTGATCGCCCAAGCGGTAGCAAATGCCATACCTACTATTGTAGCCCAAGTCACGTCAAGCCTTCAAGGAAACAACGAAGCACGTGAAGCTAGAGTAAATATGGGTGTTGATGGTGTGTTAAGTGAGTCGTCAACCAAAAGAAAGAATGTCGGGGAGTCTAGTGGGACGAAGAAAGTTGGTAGGTTTGACTCCAAGTATGCTAGTAGGGGAGAAGCGTTTGCGACATCTAAGACGGGGAGACGAGAGTATATGGGCTCTCTACCGAGGTGCAATAGGTGCACCCGACATCATGCTCTCACCTCTTCTTGTGGGACATGCTTCAATTGCAATAAGATTGGGCATTTGACTAGGGTGTGTAGGAAACCGAGGGTGACTCCCTTGAATGCGGTTCCCCTTCAAGCCGTTCATCCCCAAGCCGATCACCCACGGAGCCAACGGGGTACTTGTTTTGTGTGTGGTAGCCCCGACCACTATAGAAACGCTTGTCCTAGATGGGTTGAACCACAAATCCAAGTGACGGTTCCTCATAATCAACTTCAAATTGCCATTTCTACCCAAAACCGTGGCCAACTAAGCCGCCAAGTGCAACCTCGAGGACGCGCCTTGGTGGAAAATGCTAGTGAAGCCCGCAACGATCCAGAAGCGGAGACAGGTACATTCCTTCTTCCCGGCCACTACGACGCGATGTTATTCGATTCTAGGACCGATTATAGCCTTACTTTCTCTTACTTGACTTCTTTGATTTACAATTATCCGTATGCCTAGTTTTGAATCTTGATCTTTAAATGATTTGTGATGTGCTAGATACGTCTAGTCGAATTGCTTGGTAATAATAGTTTGAATTAAACGATATCAAAATTCTTTATTAACCTTGTAACCTTTGACATCGAGAACTTGATATTATTGTAAGTACGGATTGAATGACGACGGTAAATGCGATTAGTGATTTTTAGTGAGAGAGTTGTCAAAATGCCTTTGTCAAACGGTAAGATTCTTAGGGTCCAAGACAAAATATCCGATTCATCTAACTCCGAGTCCTTAGTGCTACCGTCTCAAGGGTAAAGATTGAAGACCGTTACTATTATTCGTGACTTTCCCGATATCTTTCCGGATGATTTACAGGGATTACTTCCATCTCGATAGCTAGACTTTTGTATTGATTTAAAATTTCTAAACGTTGCACCCGTAGCTAAAGCCCCTTATAGGCTTACCATAACCGAAAAGCAAGGACTAGAAACACAACTCAAATTACTCCAAGAAATGAGGGTTTATTTTGCCCTAACTAGCCGCCATGAGAAACACCTACCTTATGATACAAAGGAGAGACGGGTCGTTTAGAATGTGTATAGACTACAGGGAGTTGAATAAGCTTACAGTAAGGAACCGGTATCCACTTCCCCGAATAGATAACTTGTTTGATCAATTACAAGATGCCAAGTATTTCTCCAAAATTTATCTTCACTCGGGTTATCATCAACTCCGGGTACATGAAGAACATTTTGAACCCACCGTTACGCCTTTCGGGTTGACTAATGCACCGGCGGTGCTCATGGATTAGACGAATCCTTAATTGGACAAGTTTGTCATTGTCCTCATTGATGACATACTTGTTTATTCTAAACCAAAGGAAGGACATATTGAACCCTTGTTCAAAGTGCTTGAATTGCCTAGAAAGGAGAAGTAGTATGCTAAAACCTCCAAATGTGAATTTTGACCGGAGGAGGCCCACTTTCTTGGTCACGTGGTGAACAAGGATGATTTCCATGTAGGTCCAAGCAAGGTAGAGATGGTCAAGAATTGGAGACGACCCGAGGCGTCATCCGAAATTCGTCAAATACTTGGATTGGCGGTTGCTATAAAAGATTAATTAAAAATTTCTCTAGAGATGCACAACCGTTTACTCTCTAGACTCAAAAGAGAGAATAATGGAATGGGGCAAGATACAACAATGAGCCATCCAAATTCTCAAGGATATATCGTGTAATTTGTGTCGATCATAAAAAGCCTCCAACACATCTTAAACCGAAACGAGTTGAACATGAGACAAAAGACAATGATTGAAGCTCTTTAGTGGCTATGATTGTGGAATCCGATACCATCCGTGCTAAACCAATGTTGTGGCCGATACTTTGAAAAGGAAAGAGAATGTCAAGCCGAGGTAATCAAGAGTAATGAGCCTCATGATAGGACAAGACATTGTGACGAGACCAATGGAAACTCAAATGCAAGCTACACCACCGGAGCACTTTGGTAGTGAAGAATTGGGCGACGTGGGACCATAATATTGATCCTAAAGGAGAGAATGGATCATATTTAGTTGAGAGGCTCTGGGTTCCCATTTCTAGCAACCTAAGAACATCTGTCGTGAATGAAGACCACAATTCAACTTATTCGACCCATCTCGGGTCGAGTAAGACGTATTTTAATTTAAAAAGGGTTTGCGGATAGCCGGGCATGAAGCATGATGTGGCTAAATATGTAGGTGAGTGTCTCACTCGCTTACAAGTCAAGGCCGGTCATATGAAACTACCCAGATTGTTGGTGCAACATGTGAAGCTGAAATGGAAATGGGAACGAACCGCAATAAACTTCAACACGAAGTTACCGAAGATAAGAAAGGGTTGTGACATGAGTTGAGTGATTGTGAATCGGTTAACGAAGTCAGCTCACCTTTTGGCCATCCGTGAAACTGATTAGTTTGACACCATGGCTCGGTTATACTTTAAAGAGGTGGTGTCTAAGCATGAAGTTCCGGTTTCTATCATCTCCTATAGAGATACCCGGGTTAACTCAATTTTTGAAGAGTCTTTCAACAAGCAATGAGTACTCGACTCGATATGAGTACGACACTTCATCCTTAAATGGATGGGCACGGTGAAAGAACGCTACGAATGCTAGAGGTCATGTCGAGAACTTGTACTAATGACTTTGGTGGTAGTTTGAGAGATCACCTATCATTAATTTGACTCTTGTATAATAATAGTTATAATGCGAGTATTAAAGTGACACCCGCTAGGGCACCTTATGGTAGGAAGTGTTGTTCTCCCCTAACTTGGGTTGGGAGTAGTGAATTAAAACGACAAAAGAGAATTCTCAAATCAAAGGGGATTTAAACTAACCCACGAATGACAAAGGAGGTACGCCGAGGTGAAATGTAGACCATTGAAGTTTCCTAAAGAGCTTAGGGTATTTCGTAAATGTAAATTACATAAGTGGTTGGCGGACCCCACTCTTCACGTGCCGATGAACAAGAACCAAGTAGACAAAAACCTAACATTGTTGGAGAACCGGTAGAACCTTAGATAGTGAGGTCAAGAAATTTAAAAACAAACGCTACACGAGTTTCAAAGACTAGACGACATGCTAGACGCAGAAAATGAGTTCACTTGAGAGCGAAAGGACCATGTAGCCCGCACTTAGTTAGTAAGTAGGGTTTTGTTGAATTTCGGGACGAAATTCTTTGAACGGGGGAATGATGTAACATCCGCAAATTTTGACCATTTGACTTTATACGTAGTTTGACTAACAAATTAAATTATTAATGTAATTTCATTTACTTTGGGACTAAATAACTAGTGGAGGACTTGTCGGTTCGAATGGCCGACTTATTATGTGACACGAATGCTAGACGAAACGCGAACTAACTAGAAACTTAAACGGGTCACCCATGGATTATACCCATACCCATGACCCATGAATTTGACCCAACCCTATCCACTCAACCTCCCATCTCTTACACTCACTCACTCACACACTCTTATCCATTTCTCTCTCTAAAAGGCAAGACACACACACACACAACTTTCATCTCTCTCTCTCTCTCTCATTAAATCCTAGTATCAATAAATGTTCTTGGATTAGATTAATCATAGAAACATCATCAACATCATTAAATCTTCATCATATCAAAATATTGAAGCTTCAAGTGCAAGTATTCTCCTTTTTGGGTCAAATTCGGGTTAACTCTTGGAAGGATCTTGTGGTAAGTTAAACCTAACTCAAATTCACCATATTATTCTTGAATTCACGTTTCTAATCCAACCCATAAGGGTTCTTGGTCAAAATCGGGTCAAAGTTGGGAAATTAGGTCAAACTTTGTGGTATTAAGGAGCAGGTTTGTTGAGTGAAATACATCAAATTATGTTCAAAATCATGTTGAGAATGTCACTTGGTCGATTTGTAGCTTTAAAAACCGAAATGGGCCGGATTAGGGTTTCATAGTTCACAAAATGGGTCAAAACTGATTTTTGGCATCAAATTATGTTATGGGTCGGATTTATGGGCTGGGTTATGTTTAATTATGTATATTAATACTTAATTACACTTCAAAAAGAGTCTTGAAACCTTCCAAACCGATTTACATGTCAAAAATGAAGTTTATTGAGTTTTTGGGTCGAAAATGGGCTTGGTGCTGCTGCTGGTGCGTTCAGATGCTTCCCAGCGTCTTGGACGCCAATGCCACCGTCCCAGACGGTGGCCTGGGTGTTTCATTCTCAAGCAAAACGGTGGCACTCACTGTCCTACGCTGACCAGACGGTAGATAGACGCTGAAACAAGACAATCGAAGCCACCGTCCAAGACGGTGGTTCTCACCGTCCCAGACACTCCCCACCTTCTGAACCAGCGTCCCAGACGCCGTGGCTGACCGTCCCAGACGGTGGCCCACTTGTGGCTGGGCGTGTGAGACGCCATCTTAACCGTACCAGACGCTAGGCCATTTGTTGCCATCGTGTTAGACGTCTCTTGTGAGTGTAATACACGCTGCCATGTTTTCTAGTTTCGTATAGTCTTGTTTCTACTCTCCTAGGAACACAATAAGCTTTCATATAAACCTGCCCTCGACTCCTAAAGTGTTGTATCCGAGCCACAAACTACTTTCAAAGTCGAGTGATGTTTCAATGACTCAAATTAGGGTTTGTGGTGACCTAACTATATACATAATGAACTTAATGATAGGTTTTGGACGTGTAACGAACGTGGGACAACTTTAAATCATTCTTAACTCGTTGTTTCCGACCAAGGTGAGTTCCGTAGCTCCCTACTCGATTGAGATTCGGGCTGAAAAGTGCACACATACGTGTATGATTGTTTGATTGATTTATCGATGGTTTGATTGGATTGTTTGATTTATTATGCATTCGTTTATGATTATATAATGTGATTAGGATAATTGTACATACATGAAAGACGATAATGCCTTTAAAGAGTTGTAGATTTGGTGGGAAGGCTGCGGGTGACCCTATATATATAAGCATCTATGATTCTTTAATTGTAAAGTCATATGAAGTGTATGTGCATTGGGTTTTTGGTTGAGTTGATGGATATTGGATATGATGACTTGTGGTTTGATTTGGGGAGACCGATCTATGGGAGTCGGTTGGTAGACACACGCATACACGCTATCACCCCGTTGGGGAGCCTTGTACTTTCGAGTACCTGATATTTGTGCGAGACGCACACCGACTCCGAGTATATAGACGTATATACATCGATGTTTTTGAGATGCCACATTGGTCATTGGGATGACATGTGAGTATCGTTGCATTGTGCGGGACGCACACAGACCCCAAGTATGTAGTCACACATACTTGCATTTGATTATGTTGGGAGACACTCATGTTATGCACTCATACATTGTTTGGTCATATCTCATGCACGTTTACTTCATACATCCTTATTGTTTCGCATATTCTTTGATATTGACATCACTTATGCATATTTATGACACACATTTCTCATTGTTGTGTGAGAAATTATTGACTTGTTATGTAACGAGGTTTGCTATAAGTTTACCTATCTTGGTTGACATTGAGACTTATAAAGTCCACGTGTAAGACATTACTTACTTCCTTTATACTTATCGTGATTATTGACGATGGTTCCTTGTGGTCCATCACTACGAACTCACCAACCTAGTGTTGACTTTGTTTAGTGCACTTTTCAGGTATTCGTGTGAAATTGGAGACTTGATGGCTATTTGTTGATCTTGCTAGGGCGTGGACTGGGACTTTCATGGATCCGTGATCCGTTTGCCCTATTAGGGTTTATGCTTAGGACCTTCTAGATCGTATTGTATTGTTGATTGAACCCGTTGATGAATTTATGTTTGTTATGCATTCTTTTACTTTAAATGTTGGTTTGGGTTCACTGAATCCTTTTTATTCATGTAGTTCATGTTCTACGATAATTCCACTGTGTGCTATGTAATTTCAGTGACATTCCGGGCTCTAATTCGGGGTGTTACAGTATGGACCTACCCTCACCCCATTGCCCCTCATTTTATCCTAATCTTGGTGAGAAATTGTGTCAATGGTGTCCTAGAGTACGTCAAAACACAATGAGAACACCACTTGGGAGCTCCCTAATACATCACTACTTTTGATTTATACATCACATAAACTTGTTGTAAATCTTATTCGTGTATGAGTCAAAAAAATTGCTTAAAACATTAATGTAACTTTGCAACTAAAACCCATAAGTCACCGCAAATGCCACATAATGCTTGCCAAAACAATGAACAAAAAGTCAAGTTTGCAACGTAACCATGATAGCTATATGCAAAAAGAAAAAAGAAAAAAAAAAAACGTGATTTATATATGTAACTTTCATTTTTCACCAGATATCTACACTATTGCTATTTTGACGTTGCATTATTTCTCGGAACTAAAAGCATTTATTACAGTATTTATTTAATATGAGAATGACGAAGCCTTAATTCTTCAATTTATCTCTCTTTAAGTGTAGTGTCAAGGAAGTCACTATACTCACAAGAGATCAAGGGTTCGAATTCTATCCTAAACATATTTGAGGTGATCATAGGTATTTAACTTTTGAAACTAATTGGGTTTGATCAGTGGTTGAAGCTCTTGCCTCTAGAGACAGTGGTCATGAGTTCGATCCTCATGCCCAGCAAGGCTGAAGGTCCTTTTCAACCATTGGTAGAACCTGGAAGCAACCTCTGTATCTTTGGTAGGGGTAAGACTGTCCACATCTCAATCTCCCCCATACATCGTCGAAGACGGTATTTGGGACCCAAAACCTGTGGAAGACGGCATTGGGAGTTACTTTTTTTTTATAGGTATTTAACTTTTACATATGGTGGATCTGGGTGAGTTTACCTCTCCAGATATTTGGGTGATAGGGTTTCTCATCGAGAGGTTTCAATTAGGAGAGAGCTTTCTAGTGCGGGTCTGATTAAGACGACGTCTGTTATGCCTCTCAATATGTGCGAGTAATTCACACCTTTAAAAAAATCATACTGAAACACCTAAACATAGTGTTACATATACATTTCTAGTTCTATATATTTATATTTATATTTTTAGTAAAGAAAATGATTGATCTTATTAAAAATTAGTTTAAAAATCGACATGTGAATTTAATTAATTATTTAGTCTAATTTTATTATTTGATTTTTTTAATATCTTCATCTTAAATAATAAATTATTAGGTTAATAAGTTGAGAAGATTATAATCTTTCGAGTAATCTAAGGGCACGTTTGGTAGGGAGAAATTCAGAGAAATGAAATGAAATCAGAGAAATGAAATTGAGAGAAATGAAATTGACTGAGAAATTCAGTAATTTCTTTTGTTTGGTAACGATAGAGAAATTAACCTGAGAAATGAGAGGAAATCATTTCTTGCGTTTGGTAAGAAAATCATAGAAATGAAAATAAAGAGAGAAATGAAATGAAATGAGAGAAATGAAATGAAATTGAGAGAAATGAAATGAAATTGAGAGAAATGAAATGAAATTGAGAGAAATGAAATGAAATTGAGAGAAATGAAATGAAATTGAGAGAAATGAAATGAAATTGAGAGAAATGAAATTGACTGAGAAATGAAATGAATTGAGAGAAATGAAATGAAGGAGAAATGAAATGAAATTGAGAGAAATGAAATGAAATTGAGCTATTTGCTTCATGAAATTGATGTTACCATCATCATATATTATGATGATGCATCATCAAAACCATCAAAAACCCATCCAACATCTAACATTAATACAACCCCCATCCAACATCTAACATTAGTACAACCCAAAAGATTATGGTTTCAAAAAGTAAATGTTCAGAAGGATAACATAGAAGGCCTAGCTTGAGGATTTCCTTGCAATCTTTTGTACCATCCAAACTTTCTTTTCTTGATCATACCCAAAAAACATTTCAGCATCTAACGGGCACTTACCGATAATTTGTGTTGCTTCAAAAGCTTCATCAAATGTGATTCCCGGCAAATTATTGATTTCACTTTGAACCTTCTTCATAAGATCAACATTTGGAGTTCCATCAGCAACTAAGGTGTGGAGCATCTCCTGAATCCTTTGCACAGGGAAGAAATTGCAACTACAAGGGCATTGCGTATAACTCTATGAGCATGAGGATATGTTGATAAATTACTTTACATGAGTATATATTATATTGCTGGTCAATATTATCTGCACTATTAGTTTTAATTTTATGAATATCATAATTAAATCTAACTAAACTTAGACTCCACTAGCTTTCTTTCTTTAATTTGTCCATGAAATTAACATACTAGAGTTTGAAATATCAACATCTGTAAAAATAATAACTTGTTTGTTAAACACCCACTTTAGTTTAAATATTAGTCTGTGGATTTTAGCAACTAGCAGATAGCAACAATATATTCACACAATGTAGTTTATACATAAGTTTCATTACATATAATCCATATATAAATATATATCATACAATCTATATTTCTATGTAGTAGTTTGTAATCCCATTTAAAAAAACTGCAAAAATAAAGCACAAATCTCGTATAGGTTAAATAAATCATTGATATAGACACAACAATACTGAGCAAACAAACCTGATAAAGTGGAGGTGATGATTTTTCTTACCTACAAATAAGAGTTGGAGAGTCAATTTGAAAAGAAAAGGGGGCTAGGGTTTGGAGCCCTATTCGATTGGAAGAGAAAAAAGGGGCCAAGGTTTGCAGCCCTATCTTGATTTTTGTTTAAAATGTGATATGCACGTGTGTTTGGTATAAATACTCATGTTTCTATCTCAAAGTTATGGAGAAATTATATCTCCGTGTTATTTTTAGATGGCTTTAAAATATGGAGAAATGTATTTCTTCACTAAAAAAAGAGAAATAAGATTACATACAAAGACATTTTTCAAGAAATCAAATTCTCCGCTTTTTAATATCTCATGTCTAACCAAACAATAGAAAACAATTCATTTCCATTTCTCTAGCTCCAATTCCCTTTACCAAACATGCCAATGGTATTTTTGAATTGAAAAGCAAGCGGGTATGTATAGGATCAAAGGACACAGATATGCCACGTGCATTAAATAAAAACAGATGTTTGAATAGTAACTGATAGTTCAGTTTATGGCTTCAAATAAACCTGTGCTACAATATCTTCTTCTGGTCTTTTTTAATACTACTACATTCTTACTTAATTCATACATCTGTATATATATTATTTTAATTTTCATTATTTCATAAAACAAACCAAAAATACTACATAAAAAACCATCCACCGGTTACTTCGGAAGATTCCATTTCCATATCTGGAACCTCTTTTTTCATTAAAAAAAAAAACAATTAAAAATTGTGTGGCTCTAATTTATATGTATATGTATACTTATATATATATATAGAAATTTATATAGAACTATAGATATAGATAATATAAGTATAAATGTTGTTGTGATCCTAGATGGCGGTCGTGTTAGTGTTACTGACCAGCTGGTTTGATTTCTATGGAGCAGCTATAGGTGGGTGATCATATATGGAAAATTCACTTTCTAATAACGGCTGGCTGCAGAGATCAGCTGCATCAGCAGGTGATCATGATCACGGTGATCGAAACATTGATATAATTAATGTTCAACCGCCGTTATTATTAGAAAACAAACAAGTTACTATAAGTTTAAGACAATGGTTAGACGACACAAAAAGAGTAGCTGACAAGATTGAATGTTCGCATATATTTATGCAAATAGTCAAAATTGTGAGCTTGGCACATTCCAAAGGGTTTGTTGCTCATAATGTTAGACCATCATGTTTTGTTATGTCGTCTTTAAACCATGTATCGTTTATCGAATCTCCGTCTTGCTCGGATTCATCAGGGTCTGACTCATGTCAAGATGTTGTAACGACTAGTCAATCGTCTTCATTTGTGTCGCGTAAAGTACACGAACGCGTTATTTCTGAATCTAGCGTTAGACAAGAGCCAGAACACGAACAAAAACAGATAAAACATGTGTTTCCTATGAAACAAATATTGCAGATGGAAACAGATTGGTATACAAGCCCAGAAGAGTCTGCAGGGGGTGAAAGTTGTTGTGCTTCTGATGTGTATCGATTAGGCGTTCTTCTTTTTGAGGTTCGTACGTGTTTTATATGTGTGATTTTAGCTTCGTATTAGTTCTTTTTTCGCTTAATTATATTTGTTGCAAATCTTGAATCAGAACTATCTGAAGCATCAAGTAACCTACCCTACTAGTATGGGTTATCGTCTTCTATAACCCACCTTTGGGTTTATTTCCATGAACAGTTATATTACCCTTGTAGTTCACCAGAGGAAAAGACTGCGGCCATGTCTACGCTTAGATATCGTGTTTTCCCTCCTCAGTTACATTTCATGTGGCCACAACAAGCCTTTCTGTCGATGCGCTTGCTGCATCCGGACCCAACGTGCAGACCTACAATTGAGTGAGTTGGAAATTTTACACTTTTGCCAATAAAAAATTCTTATGGTTCATAGTTAGTTTTATGTAGTGTTGATGCTGTTAATCTGTTATGTGTGAGGACTAGATAAGAATATGTTATTCATAGCGTTGTACGTTATAAATATATGACTTGCTTTTTTTTACAATTTATCAGTGAAGTGTTACAAAGTGAGTTTCTTAATGAAATTAAGGAAAATTTAGATGAAAGAGAAGCAGTAATAGAGCTTGAAGAAAAGATAGCAGAGCAGGAGATGTTGCTGGAATTTCTTTTATTACTGCAACAAAGAAAACAAGAAGCTGCAAAGTACCTGCACAGGAATGTTTCATTTCTGTCTTCTGATTTGCAGGAAGTTACGAAACTGCAAGCATCTATTAGGAGAAAAGAAGGTTCGAGTTCGGGTTTTGGAGCTTCATTTTTGAGTAATATTCATCAAAATGATGAGCTTGATAGTTCAGGGTCCAGAAAACGCATCAAAACACCTAAAGTAAACCAAGAAAATTCTAGATTGATGAAAAACTTCAAGCATTTAGAATCAGCTTATTTTTCGACTAGGCACAAGGCCATCAGACCTGTTGGAAAACAACTGCCTAGAAATAGAGCGAATCACAGTGAGTGGATAAGTCCTTTTTTGGAGGGACTGTCCAAGTACATGTCTTTCAGTAAGTTAAAAGTCAAAGCTGACTTAAAACAAGGTGATCTTTTGAATTCTTCAAACCTTGTATGCTCATTGAGCTTTGATCGCGAGGGGGAGTTTTTTGCAACAGCCGGTGTGAATAAGAAAATTAAAGTTTTTGAATATGATTCAATCTTGAATGAGAATCAAGACATACATTTCCCTCTTGTTGAAATCCCTGCCGGATCAAAGCTAAGCAGTATTTGTTGGAATCCCTATATCAAAAGCCAGATTGCTTCAAGTAATTTTGAAGGTGTCGTGCAGGTAATCCTCATCTTTTTTTTGATCAATTTTTAAATACTTGGTACGATGTGGCAATTGCAAGCCAGTTATTTCTAAACGGGTTGAGATGGGTCGTGAGTTATCCAAACATCATATAATTGTTCAATTAAGTACCTTCGATTACTATTACAATAATGTTAATTCATAATTAACTTAATAATGTTTTATTATTTACAAAATGGATAAAAGTGTTGCAGGTTAACCTGACCCAATCCATTCCCACCCGTTTCAATCCAAACCTGTTTTGACCTGTTACCCAACACGCCCATCTTGCGCCTCGAAATGATAGACATTAGTTTGTTGATTCATACATTTTCAGTTGTGGGATGTTACACAAAATCGAGTATCTGTGACAATGAGAGAGCACGAGAGACGTGTGTGGTCTGTGGATTTCGCTGCAGATCCAAAATTGTTGGCCAGTGGGAGTGATGATGCTTCTGTCAAGCTCTGGAACATCAATCAGGTGATTAAATAGTTACTTAGATATTGAAGTGCGATATAAAACAATATTTGAGCACAAAATAACTCATTTTTGTTTATTTCTACTGCAGGGAGCAAGTGTTAGTACCATTAGAACAAGGGCTAATGTGTGTTGCGTTCAGTTTCTTTCCGATTCTAGTAATTATCTTGCATTTGGTTCTGCAGATCATAAAGTATATTACTATGATCTACGCAATACAAGTATACCCCTTTGCACATTTGTTGGACATAAGAAAACGGTTAGCTACATCAAGTTCATAGATTCAACAACTCTTGTATCATCGTCCACTGATAACACGCTGAAGCTCTGGGATTTGTCAGGCACCACATCTCAAGTTCTTGACTCCCCACTTCAGTCATTTACTGGCCATGTCAATCTAAAGGTATATTTTTATGGTACAGCAACAGTACCCAGTCCCACATATATGTGGGGTATGAGGAAGGTAAGATGTTGATGGTCATACTCATAAGTCATAACACTACTCAAGGGGGAGAGAGTGCTTCCCAGGGAGACCCCCGACTTAAATAGTATTTTGAAAAGTGTCGTGTAGACGTTGTAGGTACATGAAACGACTAGTTTTGAGATATATATTTATGATAACATACTTTAATGAATGTATATGAAACATAGATAAAGCATGTAAAGTGGCCTACAGATAATGTGCATCTAAGGTGTGAGTTCTAGTAAATATTGTGCACATTGTGATAGTATAACAGAATTAGACATACAGGCACACTCATTTACATACACTGATACACACACACACACACACACACCTCAATCTATCTTCTCCCCTCTACCCATCTATACATGCATCCCTATCCGAGGTCATATCGTAGGGAAATGCATACACATACACACTCGTACATATGCCTGTTACTCTGTCTTCCATCTCTACCCATCTACTGTAATTCTAGTTCCACTCTAATATAGTAATGGTGAAAAATTGGAAAGATTGGGTAACTGTATGCATTGAAACATGTCAAAACAGGTTGACTCAAACACTTATGTCAAACTTTATATAAGTAGTTACTGTGTCAAATGTGATTACAGAAGATTATATTAGTAAAATAATAATCTAATTTCCGAATAAAATGCTTGAGGAGACTTCACGCATTGAGAACAAACATTGTGCAGCTTTTCAATCCCTTTGACCAGTTTCAAATCTAGTTATATTGCTTTGAATTTACCTATTTGGTGTGTTGGAGATAAAACATAACCCAACTCTAACACATTCATTACTAAATGGGTCGAAATTGCAACCTCTACTTTCTGTAATATGGGCTCAATATCAACCACCATTGTTTGACAACTTAGTTTAAGGTCTCCTGGACCATCTAAAGATACTGCAATGCTCAGCTTCACAGTTTGTATGCATACAGTAAATTTACCTTTGGCAAAAAAGTTATTCGTTAAAATTAAACTAGCCCGAGCCTACAAGTGATTCCCTTATAAAATCATCGTGTTTTGTTTTTGCAGAATTTTGTTGGTTTATCTGTATCAGAGGGCTACATTGCTACTGGTTCGGAAACAAACGAGGTACCTACCACTGATCTTATTCTAAGACACCTGTTTATAGATTCATAGTCCATGATACAACTTTCTAAACAATAAAACTAGTTGCAAATGCTATTTCACTCTTCTTATATTCATATGGTATTTCTAAACATGCATGTCAACAGGTTTTCATCTACCACAAGGCTTTCCCTATGCCTGCATTGTCGTATAAATTCAACACCATAGATCCAATATCAGGAAATGAAGTGGATGATAACGAACAGTTCATCTCATCCGTGTGTTGGCGTAACCAGTCCTCTACCTTGGTAGCTGCAAATTCAACAGGAAATATCAAGATCTTGGAAATGGTTTAGTTTTGAATATTTAGCTCAATTCGAGTTAACAAATTTTGGGATTAGAGGGGTATGCAAATCTTTGTGTATAAAAATCAGTAGTGAAAAGTAAAAACTGGTAGAAGATCATATTCATTTAAATTTTGTAATTTCTCAAGTCCCTTCTGCAAGTCAAAGTATGACTTCAACCCCAAATAACTACATGTAATATTTTCCCATATTGCAAGGAAGATATGATTGTGATTCTGCCTGTGTATAAAGAGAAGGCAACTACCAGTCTGCCTAGCTCATAAGTCCTTATGCAAGTCAAAGTTTGACTTTTATGGGTTCACTATTTTGATATGATCAACTTCTTTAATAAAAATTTGCATTGACAATTTGGTAGGGATTTTTGGATTTTGATCTACAACCTCAATTTATCCATTTTATCCACAGATTTACGAACTCCCCATAAAAATGTAACATGGCAACGCATCGTGGTTGAAAACCCCCCTCACGGATCAAAACAATATCCTCATGCAGTCGATGAAACCAAATAGTTAAAACCAAACCAACCAACTAATGTTAACTTAGTTCGGATTTTGAATTTAATTGGATGGTTCGCGTCCAAATTTTAGAAACTGAAACCTAATTAGATTTATAATGATACATCCAAACTTACATCCGTAATGACAACCCCGGTTATACCACTTCTGTCGGATTAGTTCAAGTCCAAGGGTCCTGAGGGATCATTGCTTTATATTTAAGATTTCACCTTTCAAGTTTCAAGAAGAGAGTAACAGAAATTCATTCATATAACAACAAAAACATTGCACTTTAGATACAATGTGACCACTGTTCATCAGCTTGCAAATTGCAGATTAAACTAAATGTATAATCAAGTTTAATCCTTACATCCCCAAGCAAAAATGCTATATAGCATATACTCATATTTAAGCACTATTTTCAGTTCTACTTCATATATAACTATTGACATTGACTCTTACTAAACATAGGTTGTTGAAGTAAGTTGCCTATTAGCTTACTAAGCCTTTGGGCACCAGGGCCCTCTTTAACCCGTGTGGGGTTTCCAACTTTGGTGCACAATGGGTCACCCTTGCACCATCCACCTGGGGTGAAGCTCCCATTCTTACGATGTAATAACTCTTGGTCGATTCTATCCAAAACAAGGGTATCTTGCTTAAACTTGCGTCCAAATGGCGCTCCACTTGCTATCATTTTGTCTGTGTCGTTTATGGTAAGAACATGTGGATGTTGTTTTGGAGGGGTGTCCCATGAAATAAAGTGCATATCGTGGTTAACCACTGTTGGAACAAATTCAGGGGAATTGCAGATAACTGTTTGGAAGTAACCTTCTGGTGACGAGACGAAATTTGTGTAGTACATGAGTAGAGTTCTTGGAAGATTATCCCAACCCCATAAGCAATATTCGACAAACGAACGGGATAATATCATCCATGCCGACCCTGCAAAAATGTGATATTTCATAACTGAATTTGAACATAATATTTTGCCATCTGAGACTCCTAATGGATGTTTTCCCTAGTTGCACATCTTCAGTTTTTGCATACAACATTTGCGGGGCAGTTGTTTTGTAAAAGTGATTATCAGATTGTTGCATTTTTCACATGTACATAACTTTTTTTTGAAAGGCAACTAGATAGGTTCACACTAATTCAACACATATTTACAATATGTCTACCGTGGGATTTAGACCCACAACCTATAGGTTGATTGATGATCACACATACCACATGAGCTAAAGCTCAAGGGTTCACATGTACATAATTAGTATTTGAGTAATCGGTATCTCATTATTCGGGGGTCAAAAAATCACTTGTGGATCAGTTCTGGAGTGGCTATAACAAAACTGATTCCAGCTATCAGTTATCTGATTATTTAAAGGTCAATTTGACATAAAGATTATCCAATTATCAACCTCAAAATCTGAAATTCACAGCCTGTTTTGTTAAAGCTGATTATCTCGTATTGAATTGTTTATAATTTTCCATATAACAGAATCACATTAAAAACGCAATGCCAACAACCTTATCTTGAAACAAGTTCACAGGTTTGAGTTAATAATTCATACCTGTAAATAATTTAAAAGATGTTGGGAGTGCCCGTTTTGGTTGCACCCAAAAGATCTCTGACTTTGTGTTCTGGTACAGTCCCGGGTCAACCATCAAAGGCATGGCCCTTTGTTTCCTGCATACACAAATATATGCACTTTTAATAACGAGTTGCACATAGAGCAAATGTGTATAATTACATGGTGCTTACTCTTTCCAGCCTAATCGGCTTGTGTACTCTATGAAATTCAAATCCCGCTTCAAATCACGAAATGAAAAAAGAAGATCTGCAACGAAGTTCAATAATCAACCTAAACAGATATGATGAAACGCTCCTTAAATTATTACTTGAAATAAAGAACGAA
The DNA here is from genome assembly GCA_034093135.1 of Erigeron breviscapus. NCBI lineage: Eukaryota > Viridiplantae > Streptophyta > Magnoliopsida > Asterales > Asteraceae > Erigeron > Erigeron breviscapus. The sequence continues at coordinate 151,511,164 of CM067170.1, read as the reverse complement.
CCATCTTGAGTCACGAGAGGATAATCCGAGGCACTTAGATTTATAAACCAATCCCAATCTTTATATTTCTTGAGAAGAATGGCACACGCGTGAAGAGTGTTTGATACCATTGTTGGTCCTCTATACGTAACCATATTAGCTTTCGGGATCACATACACATTCCCAACCGCAGCAAAAGTGGTATCATTTTCAACTCGTGAAGCAAGCTCCATTCTCTCCTCAAGTGGTGATTCAAGATCAAGATGAAGAACATAATAGTTCCACGGATGATACAATGCCCTTACCGTCCTCCATAACTTATTCAAATCCCCTTTTGATCCCGAAACCAAATAAGCAAAACGAGGTATATTTGGGCGAGCAGGTGGTGGAGGCGGAGCAAACTTTTCTTCAGCAGAGTTGTTGCTTGTTTTATCTGGCCTAATTCCGAAAAACAAATTGATTTTGGATATTGAAGACACAGTGCCCAAATTCAAACATGTTGCAAAGAGAAAAAGAGTCACAATTGAAGTTATAGCTAACGGGAACGCCCATCGTTTCTCCAAGTGAAGATGCTTCATTTGTTTAAGTCTCAACATCATTTCTTGTGTTTTGATAATACACTTATTCAAATCAATTCTCTTCAAGAATTTGTAGCCCCATGGAACAAGTTTAGTCCTACAAGATGTTCAAATAGTAACCAAATTCAATCAGATTCCGTTTTGTGGCTGTCGAATCTTTAGCTGTTTAAGATAACATCAAGAACACAAAAAGATCATTTTTCATGACTTCTTATTTTACTAATTGATAAAAACAATCAAGAACTCAACTTTAAAGATCAGACAAAGAACATAGCAACAAAAAAGTAATCACACACTACAAAATATATATTTAATATCAATAAATATACACAATATAATATATATAATTCCATAGATTGAGCTAAACTATTTACCTATCAGCTATCAAATTCAAATTTTTAACTAACCATTCAACGCTACAAAAATCAACATATACTCCAAAAATGTTATTAAAACAATACTTAAATCAAAGATTAACACAAAGATAGTATCTTTAAGTATTTATAGTACTAAAACTACTAAATTTAATATGCATAACTACAAATTTAGCAAATCCGGCACTGGCCCATTACACTAAAACAAAATTCCCAGAATTTTTTACACAATAACTTCAAAAAATGTGTAGTATAAAACAATATCTATATCAGATACTAAGATAAAAAACTAAGTTTTCATCCTGAAAATACTAACTTTAATATGAATAACTATAAATTCAGCAACGACCCATTACATTAAAACAAAAACCCAGAAATTTTATCACAAAAACTTATATAAATGCTCAAATATTTACCTCGGATTTTAAGACAGCATTATATATAAGAAATATATAGTACAGGTGAAGAACAACTATCCAAGGTTTATGTTGGTTATGGGAGAGAGAACAAGAAGACACAATACCCACTGTGTATTTTTATGATTTGATGAAAATTTATTTTATTTTATTTTTGGAATATGTTTTTGTTTGTCAAGAATTAGATATTGTTTTCACATTTGTATAGTTGTTTTGATAATCGAGATACGACATGATGGAATTTCTGAGGTTTAATGACACCGACTATTTATCATCCTAATTCATTTATTATTACGTTTCATTTATAACGGTCAACTAATTTTATATTAATTCATGTAATATAATAAATTATATAATATCAAGATAAGTGTTATGTTATTACTTTAATTTGATGTTATTAAATTATTAATTGCATTAGTTTTTTTCTTTTTCAGACAATAATAAGTGTAATTAAATTGTTTTAATCGGTCTTGTATTAACTTAAAAAGTGGCATCTTCTCTCATAAATAATCTCGTAAACATGTCTATCTCGACTTGTAGAAAACCCCGAATACATCCGTCTATCATGTCAATTTCATTTGTTTTATAGTATTACTTTATTTAGTCTTTGCTTCCTCAAGTATTACTTCATTTAATTTATAATTGAGAGTTCAGAGTTGAGTGGATAAATATTAAGGGGATAATCGCGTTATATGAGTATAAATTGTACTATGAAATTCTTTTCTATATGTTTATTTTGTGAGTAATATATTTTGTAAAGATCTACTAAAGCATATATATATTAAAGTATATAAAAAAATAACATTCACAATTTAACATACAGGTAAATTTCCTAGTTACATTTAATACGGAAGAAATCACCACTAAAGTCACGCATAAATTTAAAGTTTAACTAGTGGGCTTAGGCCCCGCGTTGCGAGGCTTCAATTATCGTGTTGATACGATTTTGTAATTGGTGTATTTGCGTTGAACTTATAACAGTCTAATTAATAACCATTCCGCCATGAATATAGAAAAAAAATAATTAATTAAGAGCAATATCACAAACCTGCTGAAAAGTTTACAACATCGAATGACGATACCACAATCCCTTTTGCAATATGGAACACATATATTTAATTTTTGTAAAAGAAAACTAAAATTCAAAAAAGAAGGAGGAATAAGATGTCGAATAAAAGTTTTCAATAAATTAGCTGAGAACACAAAAACAAAAAAATCATGCAAAAAACCAAGAAAGAAACTCAAACGTGACCCGATATGGCAAATCTCGAATAGTGATTCGAGGTGTAAAGATAGACCAATGGAACAGTGTTGCCCAATATATTAGTTGAGAATACAAAAGAAAAAACATCTGTGAAATAAAGCAAGAAAAACCGAAAAGAAAAAAACGCGAAGGGGATCCAATATGACAAAATCCGGGTGTAAGATGTACTCACACACAAGGTCCTTTCCACTCACCAACACCGAGCGGCGTAAGACCATGCAATTCCCACCACCCACGTGTAGTCACCACTCACCACCCGCCTTCCACTCGTACGATGCCAACGCCCTTATACAATTAATTGATAAAGCATAAAATTTCAAAATTTTACGAATATCAATTTTTGTAAGGTGCTACTCACTTACTCGGTACAAACAAGGCCACAAGTTTGAGGCGGAGGAAACAAACAAAATGGCTATTATATATATTTTATATTTTATATATTTTAATAAAGGAATTGAATCAATGCATACGCATCCTTAAATTGAATGTTTTCATCTGAATTTTTAGTATATATATATTGTTTAGCAAAAGTTTACCAAAAGATAATTTAGTAGGAATGGTTGGTGCCCCACTTTTTGTGTGGGAGGTTGCTGGTTCAACACCAACAACCCCCTTTAATTTTTTTGAGGTTTTATTATTTACATTTTATCTTTATGTTTTTTTTAAGCATTTAAAAATGACATTTTATTCCCTTTGTTTCTTACATATTTTTAAACATTTTATTGTTTTGTTAAAATATATTTATTTTGTAGGTAACACTTATTTACAAACTTGATGTTTTTTTTTTCTTTCATTTTTTGGTTATTTTTGTCAACACTTTCTTTTTCCATTTTTAATATTGGGCTTTTCTTAATAACAAAAAACTTAAGCTTTTAGTTTCTAAATATTTTTTCCATATAGCATTTTTGTTTTTTTAGACTTTTAATTTTTTTGCTCCAACAAACATTTTTGTAACGTTTTATTTTACATTCTATCCTTTTGAAATTCTTTTCTTTAAATTTTTGTTGTATTTTTTTTGTTTTGATACGATTTTTGGAATTATTGAGAATAATCACAAACATGATTGTATTGTTGTGGTGTTACTTTTTAAAAAAAAAGGGAAACGTAACAACTTGATATTTTCTTTTTTAACATTTATTTTATTTTAAACCAATTGAATATTACATATTTCTTTTAAAAAGTTTGTGGGTTTTTAAGCCTTGACCCATCAATGCATACGCATCCTTAAATTGAATGTTTTCATCTGAATTTTTAGTATATATATATTGTTTAGCAAAAGTTTGCCAAAAGATAATTTAGTAGGAATGGTTGGTGCCCCACTTTTTGTGTGGGAGGTTGCTGGTTCAACACCAACAACCCCCTTTAATTTTTTTGAGGTTTTATTATTTACATTTTATCTTTATGTTTTTTTTAAGCATTTAAAAATGACATTTTATTCCCTTTGTTTCTTACATATTTTTAAACATTTTATTGTTTTGTTAAAATATATTTATTTTGTAGGTAACACTTATTTACAAACTTGATGTTTTTTTTTTCTTTCATTTTTTGGTTATTTTTGTCAACACTTTCTTTTTCCATTTTTAATATTGGGCTTTTCTTAATAACAAAAAACTTAAGCTTTTAGTTTCTAAATATTTTTTCCATATAGCATTTTTGTTTTTTTAGACTTTTAATTTTTTTGCTCCAACAAACATTTTTGTAACGTTTTATTTTACATTCTATCCTTTTGAAATTCTTTTCTTTAAATTTTTGTTGTATTTTTTTTGTTTTGATACGATTTTTGGAATTATTGAGAATAATCATAAACATGATTGTATTGTTGTGGTGTTACTTTTAAAAAAAAAAGGGAAACGTAACAACTTGATATTTTCTTTTTTAACATTTATTTTATTTTAAACCAATTGAATATTACATATTTCTTTTAAAAAGTTTGTGGGTTTTTAAGCCTTGACCCATCAATGCATACGCATCCTTAAATTGAATGTTTTCATCTGAATTTTTAGTATATATATATTGTTTAGCAAAAGTTTGCCAAAAGATAATTTAGTAGGAATGGATGGTGCCCCACTTTTTGTGTGGGAGGTTGCTGGTTCGACACCAACAACCCCCTTTAATTAAATAAATCAGCTACATGCTAGCCTGTTTGCTTATTTTTTTAATTAAATAAATCGTAGATATTTAATATTTCAAACTTTTAAACGGCTTATATTTAAGGTTGTTTTGGATTTCGTTTATCTTTATTTTTTATTTGGCTCATCTATATTTTCTATAATGGTTTTCTTTGCTTTGTTTTTTGGATTCTTTTAAAAAATAATTTATGTATTTAATATGTCAAACTTTTAAGCGGCTTTTATTTAAGGTTGTCTTTTTTGCTTTGTTTTAGATTTTAAAAAAATAATTTATGTATTTAATATGACAAAGTTTTAAGCAAGATCAAATTATTGCATTTTTATGGTTCTTTTACATTTTATTTTCCCCGTCTTATTGTTCGGCTTTTATCACGTCGCAATCCTTTTTGGGTTTTTTTACGCAGCTGCCTGTGAGTATGATTTTTTTTTATCGTAGATATTTAATATGTCAAACTTTTAAGCGGCTTTTATTTAAGGTTGTCTTTTTTGCTTTGTTTTAGATTTTAAAAAAATAATTTATGTATTTAATATGACAAAGTTTTAAGCAAGATCAAATTATTGCATTTTTATGGTTCTTTTACATTTTATTTTCCCCGTCTTATTGTTCGGCTTTTATCACGTCGCAATCCTTTTTGGTTTTTTTTACGCAGGTGCCTGCAAGTCTGATTTTTTTTAATTAAATAAAACATGTGTTTTTTTCTACAACACTACAAGCTTTTGAATGTCATTGTAATATTTCTTTTAAATAAATATATATTTAACGTGTCAAAATTTTTAGCTAACACAACAACAATAACAAAACATTTCTATGACGGAGAAGATTGTAGTATTGTGATAGTGACCTTAAAAAAGAATAGATAACCGTGACAACACGTACAAACCGATGCCGCCCAACGGGCGGCGTGATCCCCTAGTTATTCAACATTTATAGTTTTTGTTTCATTGTATTTTCAGAAGTCATCGATCTTATGTTTCCAATTTCTTTTCTAGCTTATAATATTTCTTCTTTAATATCCTTTCAAAAACTTTCCAAAAAGTATTGTAGTTTGGAAAATAATAATTTGCCATTCTATAAGAAAAGAAAAACAAATTAAATTTCATACGGACCCGGTTAAGACAACGTATGCTAGACCCCCCGTTGTCGAATCGCAACATGAAGTTTCCAGTGATATTCACCTTTTAAATAAAAAATTCATAGACTTCGGTTGGTACATAAACTACGTGGTGATTCAAAAGAGGATAACATACCTGCTGAAACAAAGAGGTAATTATCTGCTTTTCCTCTCACATAACAACAAGGATTTTTAAAAAATTCTATTATTTAATCACATGGGAAATATAGATAATTGGTTTATAATGTGAAATGCAGGGGACTGCCTGTTTATTAAAGTAGGTATTATTTTCCCGATTCAAAATTGTGTATTTCATTTGTTAAGTGAAATATGAAAATTATTTATCAAAATTAATTTCATTTATTAGGAAGGATATAAGAGCAATATCAATGCTATCAAAAGTATTCGGACGTTAAGTCTCTTTCAAAATAATTTTATAAATTATAACGAGGTAAAAGCTTAGACTAAAAATTATGATCATTAAATTGCACCTATTTTTCTAAGTTTGATTTCCTGCCATAATGAAAAGAAAAGTGATAGATCATTTGTTAAACATTTTATTGTTCACTATACATGAAATCTATGTAAAAAAAATAGAAAAAATCTATGTTAGCATTTGGTAATTTACTCTTAAAATTTTAACAAAGATAAAATACAAAAAAGTATATTATTGCTTTATAATAGAATATTTAATTAGCTACCAATAAATAATTATTAAACAATTATTCTAAGACAATATAAAATTAGTAAAAAATTATCTTGCGATCTTATACGATTATAAGCACACAAAAGATAAGATCCAATCCAACGAATAAGACGTGCATCCAACACGCATTTATTTTATATATCTATCTATTCATATCTATATCCATATTTATAAATCTAGGTAATGAAAGGAATGTTCGATCAAAATAAAATAAAATGAATTATGTGGTAGGGTCCACGGAATAATTGTGTGGCCAACAACATTATAGCTATGCTAGTGAACGGCCAGAAACTTCTAATGTCTAATTTTACCTTGATCGAACGGCTCAGAACCAGTGGTGATTGGGTCACCGATCACGTAATTGTTCGTGGACAATTACGAAGCCACTTCTTTATTTTTAGTTGTACCATCTAACGCCACCATGGACGCGTTTATTTTTTGGATATCAATTTCTTTTTTTACTTCCACATATATTTGTGACACAATATTAATAACCCGCAATTCAAACCATCCATAATCAACCGTCTATCAATGATGCTAGTGACAAATAAAATTCACAAATAGGTTGTGTCTATACTCGATACAAATGTGTGAGTTTAAATAAAAAACTTTATACTCTTTGTGACAAAGATGTTCGCTGTATCGATTGAGCTATATGTCATTCGCAACATAAGACTTTTACTTGTACAGTTTTAGTAGAGAATTTTTTTACTCTTTCATTTTATTTTATGACTATACATCATTCAGAATACGAATTTCAAATGATTTTTTTTGTTAAACATAAATGATGCAAGACTACCCATTTGCAATGATAGTTTTGGATTATGAATTATGGTGTTAGTTTTTAATTAAGTTCTATATATCATTATAGTGTAATTTAGAGAAAATGTTATTTACTAAATTGTAGGTTTATTTTATCACCATCGTCGTCACATCGTACGGACAAAGTCTAATATAAGAGAATTGTAACTTCATTCAACTTTGACAACTTGTTATCATGTGCATACAACACATGATAGAAAAACCTAAAACTACTAGGTTTATAATCCTATAATCATTATGTGTTTAAACCCATTCTTAGATTTATAAACCTATGATCACTATATGTTTTTTTTAATAGCCGAAAAACTTAGGAATTAGTGCTTCCGGATGTAATGAACTATGTCCGATTGTCTATGTTATGTAACGATGTACTCAGGTGTCTAAAACATGCAACTAATGTTTCAACCGGTCATCTGATACATGCTTTAGACCAAAATAGGAGTTAGTTACATGCTTTAGACACCTGAGTACATCGTTACATAACATAGACAATCGGGCATAGTTCATTACATCCGGAAGCGCTAATCCCAAAAACTTATTATATATCAAACAACGTTAATAAATCTATGATCACTATATGTATTATGTTTTTTTATATATATAAACAAATTAACAGTCAAATTATGGATAAGTACATATAAATCTTTTGAATGTCATGTGATTTAAATCTCTTCCCATCATATAAAGCTTTATCCATAAGCTATTTCTTGAAGCTTTGTTCATAAGCTATTTCTTTGTGAGCATTTTTGTAAAGTTACCATTGTTAGATGTCTTAAAGATTTAATTTTGTATATAAAATTAGTAGTTGTTAATAGCCTAAAAAACACCCATGGTGTTACTTTTCATTGATACTTTTTATATATCGTAGATTATATTTCATAAGCTATTTCTTGAAGCTTTGCTCATAAGCTAATTGTCTGTGAACTTTTCTATCACTGTTTATGTCTTAAAGATGTTATTTTGTATATAAAAGAACTAGTTGTTAATAGCCTAAAAAACACCCATGGTGTTACTTTTCATTGATACTTTATATATCATAGATAATAGATAGGGATAATGACTTGTGAGTGTAATGAACTATGACAAAATGTTTATGTTATGTAATTATCTACTCGGATGTCTATGTAATGTAATGAACTCCTTATTTTGTCTGTATGATATAATCTACCGGGTCACTGCTTAGGTGTTACAAGTTGATGCCACGTAGAATGTCATGTGTGATACATACAATAGACATTAAACCATAATTCATTACATTACATAGACTTCCGGTAAATTTCAATCTCCGTTCATCTTTTCCGACGAATGTCCGACCAAATTCCGGTAGCTCCATTTTTTCCGGCTATCCACAAAGAAATCAGTTTGGAATTAATTTTCCCTTACAATCACACTTATTCCAATTACGATAATAAAAGAAATTCCATTACAATTTTTCCATGAACAAGAACTTCCAATAATTATGTATTAGCTAACAAAAACAATTACAAAAATACGAGCGAATAAATTAAAAAAGAAAGTAAAAATTGGTTTTATAAAAAGAAATCACATATCTGATTTCTACAACAAAATTCCAAATCAACTACAGATATGAATTTCTTGATATCAAACCACTCAACCAGATGTATATATGCAATCAGATCTCAATAACCTGTTGGGGATATGCAGTCAATAACGAACAAAACCGGATATTAAACAATCTCTAAAGGCGCGATACGCTTTCAGATTGAATCAATTCGGTGGTTCACCCCAAATTATTCAACCGGATACAATCAGTGATTAAGAATTTTCTGTATGATTTGTGTTTGAGTATGTGTGTGAAAAACGGGAGAGAATTCTATATGAATTCGTGACAACAGAATCATGATCCAGGCCCCTTAACTGCCTTAAAAGCAGTTGAAATCCGAGTTTGCAGAATTGGCAAAATTAGTCCCTCAAGTTCCGAAAATTAATTTTCTGAGACGTTTTTGCCTCAAGCTCGACCCCAGCTAGGGGCTCTGCCCCTTGGACCCCGCCAGGGGCTGCCGCCCCTTGGACCCCGCTCCCGGGGGCGCTGCCCCCGGACCCCCGTTCCTTAGGGGCTTCGCCCCTAAGATCATAATAAATTCATATAAGCGTGCACTCCGCACCACCATACTTATACGATGTATTATTATGATTAAATTACCAATTAACCCAATTACACTAAAATATCCAACATAACCGTCACTCTCAAAAGTAACAAATCGATACATACATTCAATCTATCTCCATTGCATTATCTGATGCATAAAACAAAAACAAGTGGTCATCAATTCCCAACTTTGTATGTATTGTAGTCCCCATGTCTACACTCAAAATCACGATTCCTTCAGTTACAATCAATCTTCTTCCCTTAATCACAATAGTTCAAAAAACCAATTCTTGCAACAGCAGTAACAGATTAATCACAATGAATTGAAAACCCAATAGTTCATCCATATATTTCCACAAGGAAAAAAGAAAGAAATCGTTATCTCCGGTGATAGCATTGGCTAAGACTTCGGTGGAGAATGGGCAGGGGATGGTGGCGCTAGCATTGCTGACGGTGTAAGTGGTGGTGGATCTGGTGTGGAAACGATGATGAGAGTGTTTGCAAATATAGATTTGTTTAATGGGTTTAAATCAAATATATCAAATTTTTATTATTTAGTCTAGTCATAAAGCCATGTAAGCATGAATGAGTGACTCAGCAGCCATATCAGCAGCCATGTCAGCCTTTTAAATAACAAAAAAAAATTTGGTAACATGTTACTTACTCAGTCGGTCACTCGTTACATCATATAGACAAAATAACGAGTTCATTACATTATATAGACATCCGAGTAGATCGTTACATAACATAAACATTTTGTCATAGTTCATTACATACACAAGTCATTATTGCTAATAGATATTATATATGGTAGAGAATCTTACCAATGGGGTGAAATCCCAGTGGTACCGCCATCATGTGATTACATGGGCCCACAGATGAAAGCTAGAGGTCACAAGTTCAAAACTTGTCAAATGCAAGTGGAGAAACTATATCTTGTGATCCCATGTGTGAGAATGGTGACTTACCGGGCATGAGTTCTATGCGGTGTGCGCTCTGGTACCAAAATGATACATGAGACCAGAGGGTTCTTACCCATTTACCCTTTATGGTAGAGAATCTTTGGAATTGTATTTTGGAAATGTTATTTGACAATTGAGATTGCATAACTTAAATAATAATAAAAATTATTTGTTTAACATTGAAGTGATAATTTGCATTTTCACAAGAAAAAAATTGAAGTTTTGAAAAACTAAAGAAAGACAACTATTTCAAAATATCATTTTATAAAGCAACTTTAAAAAGTTATCCACTATTTTCATAAGTTAGGCAATTTTTAGTTTAATTTATAAAAATTGAAATATTATTTAAATGTGCTGTTATTGTATCAAATTTAATCTCAAAAAAGAAGATGATGTAATTAGTATAGAAGAAGAAAAAAACTTAAAAAGATGATTTTTGTGTTTCTTGACAAACAAGTGAGCAAACTTTTCAATAAAGTTGTAAGAAGATGCCATTACGTCTCCTTGGTTTGACTCGTAAACTCGTAACAAATGGGTTGAGTAGAAGGACATGGATGTAAATGACACGGTCAGCTTTGTATTGACTTTGATTGATATATGCCAAATGCCAATATTCAAGCTTTCCGAAGATGAAGGCTTATCCACGTTAACGGTTTACTTGAATTAATTTTTTTTCTTTTCACTTTCAAAAAAAATATATAAAAAACTTATTTTATTTTACTTTAGGCAAATTACATGGATGATATCTATTAATTGTTCAAATAACTAGTTTCATACTTCATTTTTAAAAGAAAAAATTACTATAACAGTCAAATTTAAAGGGTTATATCAAAATATGGACACCTAGATAAAGATTTACCACAATGGTCAAAACATTCTTACTACCTACTCATATTAGTAAGAAATGTCAATAACCCATTACATGATGACAAGTATTTTTGTTGGACCCACATGTATACTAGTTTTTGTCATTTTACCCCTTCAAAAAATCTACATTTTTTTTATAAAGTTCCTTTTTATACATATAATTTTAACAACGTTTCTATCTATTTTTTTTATACATATAATTTTAACAACGTTTCTATCTATTTTTGTTGGTTTCATAATTCTATTTCACTCTCTATTTCTTTTTTATAAAGTTTCTTATCTTTTTATACACCTTTTTTTTTATAAATAACTGCATCCGGTCGATATATTATTGGTTAGTATTTCTAAGTATCCTTTTTATATGTATATTTTCGCTTATCTGTAAGAAAACTCTCATTTATTTCAGTTTCAGTTTCTACCAAAAATAAATTCCGAAATTGACTTATTCAAAAATTAAATGCAATTAAGGTATCTCTTGTTTGTGATGATACAAAAAGATGTTTATGATGAATTCAAAATTTTAAGTTTTATTTCAAATATTTTACGATTAGTTTTAAAAAAATAAAAAATTTTAACTTCCTTTTAAACTTTTCAAACCTTTTCTTGTATTACTACATACAATAAAGACCTATTTATTTTTTTGGACTAACTCATTTATGAAAATATATTTGGTATAAATGAACCTGAAACTAAAATAAACGTGAAATTTTACAAACAAGTGAAAATATATGTATATAAAAATAGGATATTAACAAATATTAACCAATTAATCCACCATTTTGTCTAGAAAATACTAATAAATAATAATAAATACATGAAGAAGATAGTAGATTACACTAAATATATATTTATACTAACAAAAAATGAAGTCAAAGCTAATACAATATTGTGAAACTCACTTAATGACACTTGTCATATTTTAGTTGGTTATTTTTATTTCTTACTAAAAATGTTAGGTAGTAAGGAATTTATGACTAAAATGATAATATTTTTTGTAGGTGTCTAAAATTGGACATACACCTTCAAAATTGACCATTTAAGTAATTTTCCCTTTTTAAAAATTATGTAAATTTTATTTAGGGTTTACATTTTTTCAATCGGACAATACCAACATGTACAACTTTTAAAAAGTACTCAATTACGCTTCGAGGAGAAAAAAAGTAATACTTAAATATGACTGACATTATTTTTAAAATTTATGCATGAAACTAGTCATTTCAAACAAACCACAAGTACCATATGTGTAATTTGCTTTCCTATATTTAATAAAACTGAGAAATATATACTAAAAGATACATGCATGTCTCAAATAAAGTGTTTTATGAAACTACAGTGCTAGACTTATTTCAAACCTTTTGAGTTCATAGGTGAAGTTGGAGTAACTTCAACCATTGGATTAAATCCAATGGTCAAGATTAAAAGTTGATGTTTTAATCTTGACCATTGGATTTAATCCAATGGTTGAAGTTACTCCAACTTCACCTATGAAGTTGGAGTAACTTTAGAGAATCCTAATCCAATCATTATATATATACTATCATATTACACACACATTCATCCATACTTCACTCCACTATACTTCAAATTTACACACACATTCATCCATACTTCAAATCATGGCAAACAACATGCCAAATATGAGCGTTTTTGATGCAAAAATGGTGATGCAAAATCACATGCTTGACGACGCCATGCACAGATCTGAGGTCAATACTGTGATTCAGAGCGTAACGAACAACAAGACGGCTTACATAGCCGAAATCGAACGACTTCAAGCTTTAGGCCGGATTCCTAGCGCCGTCGAAGATGAGTATGTTATTTATCTTCGACATATGGTCGATTGGCTGGATCAAATCATTGTCCAGCTTACCGCTGCCTCTTTCACATTGACAACCACGCTTGACCACGCGGAATTCTGGCAAGGCAGTGTCGGTGGTGGTCGACCTGAAGGTTATCAGACTCACCCAGGTGAGGAATACGCAAGTCAAGGTGGCGACGTTGCCCGCTATCCTGAACTCTATGAATACATTCATCGCAATGACGGCGACAGTGACGTGGATTCAACCTATTCTAAATGTTAGTATTATGTATTTAGTATTATGTGTTTTATAATTATTATGCATGTTTTTTAGTCTTTATTAATGTTTTATATTTTATGTCAAAATGTTTTATTTATTATTTATTATGTATGTTTTAGCTTAATTGAATTTTAGTTTGTAAATAAAATGAAAAATGTAGTGAGTGTTGAGTGGATGGTGGGTTGCCAACATAATTTGGGTGAGCGGTGGGTGAATGGTGAAGTTGAGGTGACATAAGGTGATTGGTTAGAAGTGAGTGATGAGTGGTGGGTTGAGATATGGGTTGCCATCGCCCTAATTAACATGGTTATTGGTTAATGCAAGTCACTAATCAAAACGGCTTTCAATAAACATTACTGTTTTGAGTGATTTCAATGGCTTTTTTGCAATCATAATGTGATTTGAGTTTGTTTTATGTAATTCAATTTAGTATTTAGTTTATTCTCAAGGTGGAGAAATAAAGACTAACAATCAATAGACAATAAAACATGTGGTTTCCATAATATCTATATCTATATCTATAATATATTATAAGATTGTTGAAAATTATATGAGAATAATTGTTTAAAATGCTCTTGATGAAACATTTGAATAATAGAGTATACCATATACTAAAACTAGAGTATAATAAACAAACATAATAGAGTATATATATATAACAATACTCGTACATTACATAAACAAACAAACCATGTAACGAAATGTAAAATGGTAAAAAGAAGAAATCGAGATAACAACAATAAACACATAACCATGACATGGTATATGGTCAAAGCGAAAATCACATACAAGCATAACCATGTGACCGACCACTAGGGATGGCAATGGATCGGATGTCGTCATATCCATATCCATTTATTTTTCTATCATCCATATCCATATTCATTGAAAAAGTTTTCATCCATCCATATACATATCCAATGGAGGAGATGGATTAATGGATATCCATTAGATGTCTTTAAATTACTCTCGCAACCAAAAAAAACAACTTCAAATATGCAGTAAACATCTTTGTTATCAATAAATATGTTGTTCCAACTTTTGACAATCACAAATCATGGTTTTTCTCTATATTATACAATAAAAAATCACTAGTTTTATAGCTTGTACAACCAAAAGACATACGAGTAATATTTTTAACACTTTTTGCAATCCAAAAATATAAAATATTGAATACTTACTTCTAGCTTAATTCTGCTTACGGGTGTTTTGCTCATCCCCAACCGCAGTACTCTAGTAGCTAGCTAGCTAAGGCAGAGGCAGTGTATGTAAACACTAACAAATTTTAGTCTTTTCATAGTTTCACTTATCCATGTTCTAGCCCTTCAATTCTCCCACACACAAAAGATTCTCTTCTTCGATCTTTTTCTGATCATTTGTAAAACATGTATATAATATGAAATATGTATCCAGAAATGGATGAATATGATGCGACAGTAGATTCATATGCCAAGAAAACTTTCACATTTGACTTGATAAAAGATCGTGAAAAATTAGCCCAGTTTCTAGACGACTTTTAAAAATTCGAAAAATCACCATCTATCGGTAAACGTCGTGTCTTGGAGACTAAAGAACTCATAAATTTAGACGTTATCAATAAGAAAATTAGGGTTTGATTGAAAATAAAAGTCGGTGACATATATCTGATAGGTTTCCGTATGTGCAAGTAAACCGACACCGAGTATGAAAACAATTTGCACAAGATGAGAGATCAAAAAACATAAAAAGTGTCTTATTTTAAAAATGCAAAAGCGATGGGAGTTGACTTTAGATACCCAAATTTTAGATAAATGGAACCAGCTTATAAAATAATTTACTTTAAGCTTGTCAAAGTAAAGGATTTGAGAGAAAGAGCCTCGAAAGGGAAGCAAAATGAAGGATGCATTAGTATACTTCATGTTATTCTTCTGCGAAGCAACCAGATTTAGGTGGATTGATGAAGATTTTGGGGCGATGATAAAGGATGCCATCCAAGTTATAGAAATTGATGATACGTATATCAAGGAAATTCTATGACTTGGATGTCATCTTTTATCATCGACCCAAAATCTTCATCAATCCACTTAAATCTGTCTGGTTCGCAGAAGAATAGCATGAAGTATACCAATGCATCTTTCATTTTGCTTCCCTTCCGAGGCTTTTTACTCAAATCTTTTACTTTGATAAGCTTAAAGTAACTAGTTGTAACACCCCAGAGATTTAAGGTAAAAAGAATTTAACCCTTTTTATAGTTTCGACATTAAATTAATTTCCTAGTATTTTATTTTTGGAAATGGGGTTAATGTAGTTGGAACTTTAGCGGATAGCGGGTATTTTATTACCCAAAAGATAAATGGGGCGTGGCAGCCCCATAGTGTGCCAGCCACCCTTTTGTTGGTGATTCACCATTTCCACAACTCCCACCTATTCTTCTCATTTCTTCTTCATTTCTTTCCATTATCAATTCATGCAATTCAATCAAGCTACTCTAAGATCATCATAACAATAACCTCTTAAAATCAAGTAATTGAAAAGCTAGGGTTTGAGGAAAGAAGTGGTGGTGGCCGAAATTCTAGAGGAAAAAGGGGAGAAAAGAAGTTGTAATCCAAAGTCTTGATTTAACTTATTGTGTAACACCCGACGTTTAAAAATATGGGTTTTCAAAAATCTTTCACACTAACTGCTTTCTACATTGAACTGCTTTACTACGTTTTAACTGCTTTACTACATTAACTGCTTTACTACATTAATTGCTTTACTACGTTATTAACTGCTTTACTACATTAACTGCTTTACTACATTAACTGCTTTACTACATTAACTGCTTTACTACATTAACTGCTTTACTACATTAACTGCTTTACTACATTAACTGCTTTACTACATTAACTGCTTTACTACATTAACTGCTTTACTACATTAACTGCTTTACTACATTAACTGCTTTACTACATTAACTGCTTTACTACATTAACTGCTTTACTACATTAACTGCTTTACTACATTAACTGCTTTACTACATTAACTGCTTTACTACATTAACTGCTTTACTACATTAACTGCTTTACTACATTAACTGCTTTACTACATTAACTGCTTTACTACATTAACTGCTTTACTACATTAACTGCTTTACTACATTAACTGCTTTACTACATTAACTGCTTTACTACATTAACTGCTTTACTACATTAACTGCTTTACTACATTAACTGCTTTACTACATTAACTGCTTTACTACATTAACTGCTTTACTACATTAACTGCTTTACTACATTAACTGCTTTACTACATTAACTGCTTTACTACATTAACTGCTTTACTACATTAACTGCTTTACTACATTAACTGCTTTACTACATTAACTGCTTTACTACATTAACTGCTTTACTACATTAACTGCTTTACTACATTAACTGCTTTACTACATTAACTGCTTTACTACATTAACTGCTTTACTACATTAACTGCTTTACTACATTAACTGCTTTACTACATTAACTGCTTTACTACATTAACTGCTTTACTACATTAACTGCTTTACTACATTAACTGCTTTACTACATTAACTGCTTTACTACGTTAACTGCTTTACTACATTAACTGCTTTACTACGTTAACTGCTTTACTACATTAACTGCTTTACTACGTTAACTGCTTTACTACATTAACTGCTTTACTACATTAACTGCTTTACTACATTAACTGCTTTACTACGTTAACTGCTTTACTACATTAACTGCTTTACTACATTAACTGCTTTACTACATTAACTGCTTTACTACATTAACTGCTTTACTACATTAACTGCTTTACTACATTAACTGCTTTACTACATTAACTGCTTTACTACATTAACTGCTTTACTACATTAACTGCTTTACTACATTAACTGCTTTACTACATTAACTGCTTTACTACATTAACTGCTTTACTACATTAACTGCTTTACTACATTAACTGCTTTACTACATTAACTGCTTTACTACATTAACTGCTTTACTACATTAACTGCTTTACTACATTAACTGCTTTACTACATTAACTGCTTTACTACATTAACTGCTTTACTACATTAACTGCTTTACTACGTTAACTGCTTTACTACATTAACTGCTTTACTACATTAACTGCTTTACTACGTTAACTGCTTTACTACATTAACTGCTTTACTACATTAACTGCTTTACTACATTAACTGCTTTACTACATTAACTGCTTTACTACATTACTGCTTTACTACGTTAACTGCTTTACTACATTAACTGCTTTACTACATTAACTGCTTTACTACATTAACTGCTTTACTACATTAACTGCTTTACTACATTAACTGCTTTACTACATTAACTGCTTTACTACATTAACTGCTTTACTACATTAACTGCTTTACTACATTAACTGCTTTACTACATTAACTGCTTTACTACATTAACTGCTTTACTACATTAACTGCTTTACTACATTAACTGCTTTACTACATTAACTGCTTTACTACATTAACTGCTTTACTACATTAACTGCTTTACTACATTAACTGCTTTACTACATTAACTGCTTTACTACATTAACTGCTTTACTACATTAACTGCTTTACTACATTAACTGCTTTACTACATTAACTGCTTTACTACATTAACTGCTTTACTACATTAACTGCTTTACTACATTAACTGCTTTACTACATTAACTGCTTTACTACATTAACTGCTTTACTACATTAACTGCTTTACTACATTAACTGCTTTACTACATTAACTGCTTTACTACATTAACTGCTTTCTACATTGACTGCTTTACTACATTTTAACTGCTTTACTACATTAACTGCTTTACTACATTAACTGCTTTACTACGTTATTAACTGCGTTAATGTGTAACATAAGTTACACCCGACTAGATGACAAACCCCACACGTTGTACATCAAGCGTCGTTAAGGAATGGCAAGCCAATCCAAGAGTAATCCGTATATGGAGGTTGGTCAAACCCCTCGTATTACTCGCCCTGCATTATAAAGACCATGTTGCAAGGAGCCACCCAAGCAACAACTACGTCAACGCACTTAGCCGGGCTAGGGCAAGTACGGGTTAAGCTTAACACTTTCCTGCATCAAAGTTTAACGAGCTCGACCCTGCATTATTTAGTTTAGGTGACTGCATTACCTAAACATTTACTACGTTTACTGCTTTTACGTTTGGGCCCTTAAACGTGCACGTGTCATGGCAACTTAACGAGTCTAGTGTACTAGTTGAGCAAACCATACAGTCATGCACATATCAACAATCAACAACATACACTACATCTCAAAGCATCACAAGCTACTTCGTAATACTACAAAAACTGCATAATAATATACTACATTAAACAATACTTCATTTCACTACATTAAGGTCTGCATTTCAGGTCTCATGGTCAACTACATATCCCATAATGCCTCCCGTGTAACCCGAGATACCCACATATATCATAAGTTACCGTTAGGAAGTTATAAGTATGAAACCTTTGCTTGTTGAACCCTCAGCGTGACAAAAGTAGTGTATCTTACCTTGATACGGTTTAATAACAAGCTACAAGCACAATACAACGATGACTAGGTGTCTCCAATAACCTAGAACAAGTATAAGATCGAAATGTAAGCTAAGCGACACATTTGTGAAATCTGGGCATATGGTGCGCCGCACTTTCCATGTGGTGCGTCGCACCAATCTTCCAGGGAATTTTTATCCATAAAGGGTGCGCCGCACCTACCCTTTGGTGCGTCGCACAAATCCTCCAGGGAGTTTAGATTAAAGACAGGTGCGCCGCACCAGCCCTTGGTGCGTCGCATAACGGGGTGTACCAAAAACAAAACTGGCCAGTGGTGCGCCGCACCTCCCACCTTGTGCGTCGCACCAACTCTCCAGAAACTTCATATCCACAATGGGTGCGCCGCACCAGCCCTTTGGTGCGTCGCACCAGGGGTGCAGACCAGCAACTAACTTTTACACTTTGATTAAACGAATTCCATACGAACCCCTACCCCAAATCCAACTTGGGGACTTAAAATTAACCCATTTAATTGCATTTTCATCATCTATTCTCAGCCTATACATCCTTTAATCCTTTACTTCATAAATCAATCGTTTAATCATTCGAATAACATCAAATTGATGAACGTTTAATCAAATAACCCAACCCAAACCCTTATGGCCTGGATTAAGACTAATATAAGACTCACACAATCAATTCTCAACTGAGGAATACCTATATTACCTGTATTTGGTGATAAAGATCCAAGATCTAAGCAATACACGATCGATTCGGCTCCAAAACGAATAAGATCTAGGGAGAAATTAGAGAGGGAAGGGAGGGGATCAACTAGGGCTTGTCTTAGAGGAAGAAAATCTGCATAAGGCTCTCAATGACAAACTTTAAACCTCTAAACCCGTTTTTGACTTTGCACACATGTCAAAACTAACCCCTAAGCTTCCTAATCCTTCATTATTGGTCACAAACTACATTATTGACCAAATACAACATTAATCCTTCATTAAATGTCACTACATAGACATTAACCTTCATATTACACACATTTATACTACATTAACATTTAGGCTTACAAGCCTCACACATAACACACATTAGCTACATATAAACATTTAAATCTAAAATAGACTTAACGACACACACAATATTGACTTAACGGCATTAGTCAACTAGTAAAGAAAAGTTTGGGATGTTACAATTACCTCCCCCTTAAGAGGATTCCGTCCCTGGAATCTCTTCATTAAGGAACAACTCGGGATACTTTTCCTTCATTACTGCTTCAGTTTCCCACGTTAAGCTTTCTCCATGGTTATGCTTCCACTTTATCAACACGAGGTCAATTACTTTTCGGCGTAACTTCTTTTGCTTTCTTCCAAGTATCGCTACCGGTTCGTCTACTATTCTCTTCATTGGGTCAATACTCACGTCTTTAATAGGAATCACACTTGACTCCTCAGCTAAACATTTCCTCAAGTAGGATACATGGAAAGTGTTGTGAATTCCATCCAATTCTGGAGGTAATTCCAACTGATATGCCACGTCTTTAATGCGCTTCACAACTTTAAAAGGTCCAATGAAACGTGGACTCAACTTTCCCTTCTTTCCAAATTGAATAACTCCTTTCCAAGGTGATACTTTCAGCATCACTAAATCACCAACATTAAACTCGATCGGTCTCCTTTTCTTATCTGCATAAGTTTTCTGCCTTTCTCTTGCCACACGCAAAGCTTCTTTAGCTACATTAACCTTTTCAGAGGTAATTTCAATAATTTCGGGACCGGTCAACTGCTTTTCACCGGGCTCCATCCAACAACTTGGAGTCCTACACCTTCTTCCATATAACATTTCAAATGGTGGCATTCCAATGCTTGCATGGTGACTATTGTTATAAGCAAACTCAATCATTCTCAAATGATCATCCCATGCTCCACCGTATTCGAGTACACACGTTCTCAACATATCCTCCAAGGTTTGAATGGTTCTCTCACTTTGCCCATCGGTTTGGGGATGATAGGCGGTACTCAAATTTATTCTACTACCCAATTCCCGTTGAAGACCCTTCCAAAAGTTTGATACAAACCTCGAGTCTCTATCCGAAACAATAGATAAAGGAACTCCATGTTTCGCCACTACTTCATCAATATACATCTTTGCCATTTTCGTTAAAGGCACATCTTGTCGGGTAGCTAGAAAATGAGCACTCTTCGTCAATCTATCTACAATCACCCATATCATATCATTCCCTTTCGACGTTTTAGGTAGCTTTGTTACAAAGTCCATGGTAATATGATCCCATTTCCACTCGGGAATTTCTAATTGATGCAACAAACCATACGGCTTTTGATGGTCCGTCTTCACTCTCGCACACGTCAAACACTTTGCTACAAAATGAGCTACTTCTCCTTTAATATCCGGCCACCAATAGATCGGCTTTAAATCTGCATACATTTTGGTGACACCGGGATGTACTGAATATCTACTTCTATGGCTTCCTCAAGGATCAATTCTCGGTTACCACCAAGCAATGGCACCCAAATTCGACCCTTGTATGTTTTGAACCCACGGCTATTAGTCTCCATCACAAGACGTTTCTTCTTCCCAATGCTTTCATTGTCAATGTTATCCTTCATCAATGCCCTCACTTGTGCTTCCTTAATTCGATCAAGTAGCCCCGACTTGGCCTGAACTTGCATGCTCATCAACTTACAAGAAGAACTTTGCACCTTCCTACTTAGTGCATCCGCCACTACATTGGCTTTTCCCGGATGGTATTTGATTTCACAATCATAATCTTTAAGTAATTCCATCCACCTCCTTTGTCTCACGTTCATCTCTTTTTGATTAAAGACATACTGCAAACTTTTATGATCAGTAAACAAAGTGCATTTTGTTCCATAAAGATAATGTCTCCACAATTTCAATGCAAATACAACTGCGGCCAATTCAAGATCATGGGTAGGGTAATTCTTCTCATGTGGTTTCAACTGGCGGGAAGCATAGGCAATCACCTTGTCCCTCTGCATCAATACACAACCCAAACCCGTGATAGATGCATCACTATACACAACCAAATCATCGGTACCTTCAGGCAAGGCAAGTATAGGAGCTTCACACAACTTCTTTTTCAACATTTGAAATGCATTCTCCTGCTTATCGGTCCACTCAAACTTTACTCCTTTCTTTGTTAGTTCAGTCATGGGCTTGGCTATTCGGGAGAAATCCTGAATGAACCTTCTATAATATCCAGCCAAACCAAGAAAACTTTTAATCTCAGTAGGAGTCTTTGGCTGCTCCCACTTTGAAACAGCTTCAATCTTTGAAGGGTCCACTTTAATACCTTCCGATGAAATAACATGACCAAGAAACTGCACCTCTCGAAGCCAAAACTCACATTTAGAAAACTTGGCATACAACTTCTTCTCCCTCAACACCTCCAAAACTGCTTTCAAGTGCTCACGGTGCTCATCTTCTGACTTAGAATAGATCAAAATATCGTCAATAAACACAATAACAAAATGATCTAGAAATGGACGGCATACCCGATTCATTAAATCCATAAACGCGGCTGGAGCATTAGTCAACCCAAATGGCATGACCAAGAACTCATAATGACCATATCTAGTCCGGAAAGCTGTCTTTGCTACATCCTCCTTCTTAACCTTCAATTGATGATAACCGGACCGCAAATCTATCTTTGAAAAATATGAAGCACCATGTAGCTGATCAAAGAGATCATCAATTCGCGGAAGAGGATATTTATTCTTAACCGTTCGCTTATTCAACTCACGGTAGTCTATGCACATGCGCATAGTTCCATCCTTCTTTTTAACAAAGAGAACCGGAGCTCCCCAAGGCGAGGAACTAGGTTGAATGAAACCTTTGTCAAGTAACTCCTGAAGTTGGGACATTAACTCTTTCATTTCTGTAGGAGCTAATCGGTATGGTGCTTTAGCAACAGGTGTAGCACCGGGAATAAGATCTATCTGAAAAGTAACTTCACGGTCAGGAGGAATACCGGGAAGATCTTCGGGAAACACATCGGGAAAATCGGATACTACATCAACACTAGCAATAGAAGGCTTCTCCTTTCTCACATCAATAACATAGGCCAAGAAATGACTCTTATTCTTCCTTATACATTTAATAGCCTTCATCATACTAATGATCTTTATTCCCCCTCTCTGCTTATCCCCATAAACCGTTACCACATTACCATCGGATGTAGGAAACCGAATAATCTTTTGGGAACACAAAATACTAGCTTCATTTCTAGACAACCAATCCATACCAATCACTACATCAAAACCGGCTAAGGTAGTAGGCAATAACTGGACCGGAAACAAACGACCTTCAATCTCAATGTCACAATCATCATAACCCACACGTATATCACTAACCGTACCATTAGCAATTTCCACCTCTATCGAGCAATCTAAAGGGGTAGTGACTCTTCCTAGCTTAGGAGCAAATAAAGTAGACACAAACGACCTATTTGCACCCGAATCAAATAAAACAGAAGCAGGTTTTGAATTAACAAGGAAAGTACCACTTACCACCTCGTCGTTGTTCTTAGCATCATCAACAGTCATTTGCAAGGCTCTCACTTTTGTTGCTGAAGTAGCTGCTTTCTTCCCGTCATTCTTCATTTGTGGGCAATCGGCAATAAGATGACCCGTTTCTTGACACTTGTAACAACGAACCTTGTCCCTACATTCTGTTGCAAGATGACCCGACTTTCCACACTTATGACACCTTCTTGTCTTGTCAGAACATTGGCCTTCATGAACACTCTTGCAAAAAGCACACCAAGACCCATTCTTCTTTTTATCTTTGTCACCACTTGAGCTAGAATTCCCTCGAAACTTCTTATTATTGTTATTAGATGACCAATTTGACCCTCTTTTGAACCCTACTTTCTTGTCATCAACCTTCACCACAACTTTCTCACTTTTGAAGTCATCATCCAACCTCTTTGACTCCTTAATAGCCGCCGATAAAGTCACATGTTGTCTACATAATCCACGATAATTAGCGGGAAGACCATCACAATAAGCCTCAATTTGGTCCTCCTGCCTTCGAACCAAGTGTCCAACAAACTTCAACTTCTCCATAAACGAGTGTGCATAATCAGAAATTGCACCGGGTTTAGCAACCAACGATCTAAACTCCTTTTCAATCAACCTCAACTCACGCGTTCCCACATACTCCTCTAGAAACTTCTCCTTAAATGTTCCCCAAGGCATAACTGCAAGTACCTCAGGAGCCATAGACACTGTAGTAGCCCTCCACCAATTACGGGCATTCTTCTTCAACATCCTACTAGCACACAAAACCTTCATATCATCCGGACAATAACAAGATGCAAAAACTACCTCAATGTCCTCGATCCACTCCATAGCACCCACTGCATTTTGGGTACCATCAAACTCCTTGGCACCACATTTCTGAAAACTTTCATATTTGAAGTTATTAACACGAGGTGCATTAACAACTCCAAGTCCTCCACCATTAACTTCATTAACACCCACGGCTGCCATGGATGGTTCAACACTTTGGGAGGGATTAGAGTAATTCCCTTCCGAACGCTCACCCCTTTGTTCACTCCCAATCCTTTCTGCATTTCTTTCAGCCCTCAATTGAGCTAACTCTTCTTCATTTCTCATTAAGAGAGCTCGGATAGCTCTCAATTCTTCATGTAATTGGGCTTGATTGGGAACCTGCTCTATTACCGGGTTTGCCCTATCTACTTCAGAGGCGGTTGGTGGATCACCAAGACGGCGATTTTGTGCACGGGGTGGCCTTTGCTCTACTTCATTTCCAGCACCGTTTCCATTAGGAGGAATACCACCACCATTTCCTCCTGTTCTCTGGTTACTAGCTCTAGTGTTTGCCATTAATTCTACAAAGCAACGACGATGGTTAGCAAGAATTAAAGAGTGACTACATATGTTAAGGCTCTACTACATTTAACTACATTATCACACACAATAACAAGCCTTAAATCACACTCTCACTCACTCCCCAACCCGTCCTAGAGCATTCCACTTCATTAGCTAGGCATCCTACTTAAGCCTAACCTACTTCTCATCGGTCTAAGTCCAAAATCCTACGGCATAAGTCGAATTTTGGTTCACTTAAACCAATTCTCTGATACCAACTTGTAACACCCGACGTTTAAAAATATGGGTTTTCAAAAATCTTTCACCTAACGGTGTTAAATTGCGGAAGTAAAAACCGTAAAAGTCAAAACCGATCAAAACATTTCGGTTTCTGCATTTAGTTGGTGTTACATGCCATATCAAACATTAGTTCAAATGAAAACCCAACGGTTGCCCAACATTAAACAACCGTTCACACATTATTACATAAATTCGACATCAAAATGAAATGTAATCTAAAGTCTCCATAATAAGCAACTATGGGTAGCTAAGGCTCCTTCATCGCATCTACCCAAGCTCATAAGTCCTGCGTCACTAGTCCATCAAGCTAAACCTGAGGGAACAACCACATTAAAGAAACAAGTGTTAGCTATAAGAATAGCTAAGTAAGATCACACTTAATTTAAAAGCATTTGTCCAATTAAAACATTTCTCCATTATTAGACAAGCTCATTAGGCACAACGCACAACACACAAAACTGCATAACAACTTCATATCAATTAGGATGAATCACCCTAAATGTGCCTATCATGCATTACTTCATTACACACGTTTAACCACATAACTGCTTTCTACATTGACTGCTTTACTACGTATTAACTGCTTTACTACATTAACTGCTTTACTACGTTATTAACTGCGTTAATGTGTAACATAAGTTACACCCGACTAGATGACAAACCCCACACGGTTGTACATCAAGCGTCGTTAAGGAATGGCAAGCCAATCCAAGAGTAATCCGTATATGGAGGTTGGTCAAACCCCTCGTATTACTCGCCCTGCATTATAAAGACCATGTTGCAAGGAGCCACCCAAGCAACAACTACGTCAACGCACTTAGCCGGGCTAGGGCAAGTACGGGTTAAGCTTAACACTTTCCTGCATCAAAGTTTAACGAGCTCGACCCTGCATTATTTAGTTTAGGTGACTGCATTACCTAAACATTTACTACGTTTACTGCTTTTACGTTTGGGCCCTTAAACGTGCACGTGTCATGGCAACTTAACGAGTCTAGTGTACTAGTTGAGCAAACCATACAGTCATGCACATATCAACAATCAACAACATACACTACATCTCAAAGCATCACAAGCTACTTCGTAATACTACAAAAACTGCATAATAATATACTACATTAAACAATACTTCATTTCACTACGTTAGGGTCTGCATTTCAGGTCTCATGGTCAACTACATATCCCATAATGCCTCCCGTGTAACCCGAGATACCCACATATATCATAAGTTACCGTTAGGAAGTTATAAGTATGAAACCTTTGCTTGTTGAACCCTCAGCGTGACAAAAGTAGTGTATCTTACCTTGATACGGTTTAATAACAAGCTACAAGCACAATACAACGATGACTAGGTGTCTCCAATAACCTAGAACAAGTATAAGATCGAAATGTAAGCTAAGCGACACATTTTGTGAAATCTGGGCATATGGTGCGCCGCACTTCCCATGTGGTGCGTCGCACCAATCCTCCAGGGAATTTCTAACAATTAAGGGTGCGCCGCACCTACCCTTTGGTGCGTCGCACAAATCCTCCAGGGAGTTTAGATTAAAGACAGGTGCGCCGCACCAGCCCTTGGTGCGTCGCATAACGGGGTGTACCAAAAACAAAACTGGCCAGTGGTGCGCCGCACCTCCCACCTTGTGCGTCGCACCAACTCTCCAGAAACTTCATATCCACAATGGGTGCGCCGCACCTACCCTTTGGTGCGTCGCACAAATCCTCCAGGGAGTTTAGATTAAAGACAGGTGCGCCGCACCAGCCCTTGGTGCGTCGCATAACGGGGTGTACCAAAAACAAAACTGGCCAGTGGTGCGCCGCACCTCCCACCTTGTGCGTCGCACCAACTCTCCAGAAACTTCATATCCACAATGGGTGCGCCGCACCAGCCCTTTGGTGCGTCGCACCAGGGGTGCAGACCAGCAACTAACTTTTACACTTTGATTAAACGAATTCCATACGAACCCCTACCCCAAATCCAACTTGGGGACTTAAAATTAACCCATTTAATTGCATTTTCATCATCTATTCTCAGCCTATACATCCTTTAATCCTTTACTTCATAAATCAATCGTTTAATCATTCGAATAACATCAAATTGATGAACGTTTAATCAAATAACCCAACCCAAACCCTTATGGCCTGGATTAAGACTAATATAAGACTCACACAATCAATTCTCAACTGAGGAATACCTATATTACCTGTATTTGGTGATAAAGATCCAAGATCTAAGCAATACACGATCGATTCGGCTCCAAAACGAATAAGATCTAGGGAGAAATTAGAGAGGGAAGGGAGGGGATCAACTAGGGCTTGTCTTAGAGGAAGAAAATCTGCATAAGGCTCTCAATGACAAACTTTAAACCTCTAAACCCGTTTTTGACTTTGCACACATGTCAAAACTAACCCCTAAGCTTCCTAATCCTTCATTATTGGTCACAAACTACATTATTGACCAAATACAACATTAATCCTTCATTAAATGTCACTACATAGACATTAACCTTCATATTACACACATTTATACTACATTAACATTTAGGCTTACAAGCCTCACACATAACACACATTAGCTACATATAAACATTTAAATCTAAAATAGACTTAACGACACACACAATATTGACTTAACGGCATTAGTCAACTAGTAAAGAAAAGTTTGGGATGTTACATATTGTTTGTGAGGTATTGATTTTCCTCTAGTTAATTTCCATCTTCTTTTGAAATTAGGGTTCAAGGATGAACCAAATTGGGGGCTTTGCTAGAAAATGAATTATGGCTAATTTTCCCAATTCCTTAGTTAACCTAGTTGTCATTGAGTTATGTGTTGAGTTTGATTATGAAATTGATAAGCTTATGTGATAAGTTTGGTTTATGAGAAAAGATGAGTTTTTACAAGTAATTGAAATGTTGATGAAAATGGTAGGTTGAACTACCTATGATATGGTAGAAGTAAAAAGGAGACTCAATGACAAATGGGTTGGGTTTTGGGTTTAGAAAGGCTAGTGATTGAGTATGGCTAGGTTAAGCTAGTCAAGTTGTGATTATAAGCTTATGCATTTTATGACATGATTATAGGTTGAAGCTTGTTTGTGCTTAATCGTTTTAGCTTTGTTGATCTATTTGCGGAGGAGGTGAGTATATTTGCATACCTTTATGTTTACGTTGGGTCAATTGACCACATCATGTTGAAATGTGATTTTCATGTGTGGTAATTGATTTGGCTAGACCCGGGTGGGGTCAATTGTTATGAGGCCTAAGAACCTCCGGGGCCTAAGAACCCCTATTGTTGTTTGAGAAAAGGCCTAAGAACCTCTCGGGGCCTAAGAACCCCGATATTCTCTAATGGATCCATATATGTTGTTTTTAGTGCAAAGGTGAGCATGTAGGTATGGCACGACGGTGTCATGGGTTACATGTAATAGTCCTTTGTGCGTTGCCCTCCTTCGTATTCGTAAATGTATGCAAGTATATTCACTCTTACCTTTGCTTATATTTTAGTTGTTTACCATTTTATAGGTAGTTCCGGAAGAAGGAACTAGTGTTGTTGAATTGAAAGTCTTGGTTTAGAGCTTGAAGTGTTTTTGGAAGACGTGAAGGTACTAGGTCATTCTTGGATGAATGACAACTTTTGGTTTAGAGGCCTAGAAATCCCTCTCCTCATGGCTCTTGGTACATTTTGATTTGATAGTCTTACTTTTGTTAAAATTATGTAAAAGTCCAAGAGTAAAGCTTTTGGAAAGTTTGTGAAGTTGCATTTTGGTCGAAATTGTGTCAAAATGGGTAAACGACCCATTTGAAGTATCATGTAATCGCAAATTGTTTTTGGATGGCTAATTATGTGGTAATGGTGCTTTCTATATGATTTGAAGTCTTAGTCATGATTTTGAAAGGTTTGGATTTGAGTTATGTGTTAAAGGAAAAGTTGGTTTGCTGAATTCTGCACAGGCCTGAGACCAGTGAGTTCCCACTGCGGCGCAGTGGGAGCGTGTCAAAC
This sequence comes from Erigeron breviscapus, assembly GCA_034093135.1. Classification (NCBI taxonomy): domain Eukaryota; kingdom Viridiplantae; phylum Streptophyta; class Magnoliopsida; order Asterales; family Asteraceae; genus Erigeron; species Erigeron breviscapus. The sequence continues at coordinate 151,482,088 of CM067170.1, read as the reverse complement.
CCACTGCGGCGCAGTGGGGGTTTTTGCACCCGAAGGTCAGGGAGTTCCCACTGCGGCGCAGTGGGAGTGTATCAGACCCACTGCGGCGCAGTGGGTTATCACTGAAAAAAAAAAAATAAAAAATAAAAAATTTGTCGTTTTCGGTTTATCGAGTCAGGTCCTTTCAAGTTGGTATCAGAGCCCGGGGTTTAAGGGATTTAGGTATTCCCTTGTATAGAGAGTGCCTAGACTTAAACCTTAGTTGAGACTCGACCTTAGGTAACCGAAATTTTATATGGGACTGAAATATGTGTTTGATAATGTTAGATTATCTATTTGTTAGTATTTAAAGCACAATAAGAAGCCGGCCTTATTGTGGTTGAAATACTAATAAATTTATAAACTAGCGGCGTCAAACCTTGGGACGGTGTAGTATCAAGTTATAAGTTTTGGCTCCTAGTCATAGAGTTAGATAGGTTGCGTGATTAAATTCGTTTTATCTACTCTTATTGAAGTATGGCCGACGATCATAATGAGGAAGAAGAGCACCACAAACAGAACGAAGAAGAAGAGCCTTTATTTGCCGAAGGTAGCATGGATATCTCGGATCAAATAGGGAGAGCATTAGAGAAATATACACCCCTACTACTTAAGAAATTGAATGAGACTATGGAAGGGGCTGTGAATGATCACATAGCTCAAATGATCAGAGAGGAAGTGGCTTTGAATGTGCAATTAGAGTTTGAGAAGAGGGATGGCAAGGGTAAGGACAAAAAGGATGAAGAAGGGAAAGAAGTAGAAGTGACGGGAGAAAGGGGTTACAAGAAGAAGTTCACCTTTCGAGACTTTGAAGTGTGTCACCCGCCGGAGTATCACGGTGATCGTGATCCCATCGTTTGTACACGATGGATATCTGAGATTGAAGGGGCATTCCGCACTAGTCAATGCCCCTCGCACCTGAAGGTCATTTTTGCGGTTGGTATGCTAAGGAACAGTGGAAAGAGATGGTGGGATAGTTTGTTGGCGATAAAGAAGGAAGCGTTAGATCATGTTGAATGGCCCGAATTCAAGACAATGTTTTTCAAGGAAGTTTAGATCAGAAGCTGAAGTGACCAAGTTGAGAAGTGAATTTCTCAATGATTGTCAAGGTAGTATGAGTTTGAACGAATTTCGAACCCACTTCTTGGACAAAGGCTCAATTTTGTCCGGAATTTCTTGAGAACGACCAATTGTTAAAGGAGCAATTCTATATGAAGTTGAAGAAGAGCTTGAGGGAAAGGATAAGCCTACGTCAAATGGAGTCTTTTTCCATGTTGGCGGATGTGGCTAGAGACCATGAAATTGAACAATCAAGAGTAGATGATGATGGTGAGTTGAAGAGGAAGCATGAGGGGACCAACTCTCCAAACAAACGGTTTAGACAAGAGGGTAGTTCCGGCAACCACTCTACTAGAAAGAATATCCCTTGGTGCCGACCGTGCAAGAGGAATCATTGGGGGGTATGTAAGGTGTCGGGGAAAGGTTGCTTTACTTGTGGGAAACCGGGGCATTCAAGCCAGGAGTGCAAGTCCAAGCCACAAAAGGCCGTCATATGCTACAAATGCTTTGAGGAGGGCCACATGAGAAGCTCATGCCCTAAGTTGACCCATGAGGAGAGACTCGAAGAAAAGAGGAGGGAAGCGGAAAGGAAAAACGCCCAAACTCACGGGAATCAACGAGGAAGGTCCTTTCAACTCAACTTGAAAGGACCTGACACGATAAACCGAAAACGACAAAGTTTTTTTTTTTTTTTTTTTTTCAGTGATAACCCACTGCGCCGCAGTGGGTTTGACACGCTCCCACTGCGCCGCAGTGGGAACTCCCTGACCTTCGGGTGCAAAAACCCCCACTGCGCCGCAGTGGGTTTGACACGCTCCCACTGCGCCGCAGTGGGAACTCACTGGTCTCAGGCCTGTGCAGAATTCAGCAAACCAACTTTTCCTTTAACACATAACTCAAATCCAAACCTTTCAAAATCATGACTAAGACTTCAAATCATATAGAAAGCACCATTACCACATAATTAGCCATCCAAAAACAATTTGCGATTACATGATACTTCAAATGGGTCGTTTACCCATTTTGACACAATTTCGACCAAAATGCAACTTCACAAACTTTCCAAAAGCTTTACTCTTGGACTTTTACATAATTTTAACAAAAGTAAGACTATCAAATCAAAATGTACCAAGAGCCATGAGGAGAGGGATTTCTAGGCCTCTAAACCAAAAGTTGTCATTCATCCAAGAATGACCTAGTACCTTCACGTCTTCCAAAAACACTTCAAGCTCTAAACCAAGACTTTCAATTCAACAACACTAGTTCCTTCTTCCGGAACTACCTATAAAATGGTAAACAACTAAAATATAAGCAAAGGTAAGAGTGAATATACTTGCATACATTTACGAATACGAAGGAGGGCAACGCACAAAGGACTATTACATGTAACCCATGACACCGTCGTGCCATACCTACATGCTCACCTTTGCACTAAAAACAACATATATGGATCCATTAGAGAATATCGGGGTTCTTAGGCCCCGAGAGGTTCTTAGGCCTTTTCTCAAACAACAATAGGGGTTCTTAGGCCCCGGAGGTTCTTAGGCCTCATAACAATTGACCCCACCCGGGTCTAGCCAAATCAATTACCACACATGAAAATCACATTTCAACATGATGTGGTCAATTGACCCAACGTAAACATAAAGGTATGCAAATATACTCACCTCCTCCGCAAATAGATCAACAAAGCTAAAACGATTAAGCACAAACAAGCTTCAACCTATAATCATGTCATAAAATGCATAAGCTTATAATCACAACTTGACTAGCTTAACCTAGCCATACTCAATCACTAGCCTTTCTAAACCCAAAACCCAACCCATTTGTCATTGAGTCTCCTTTTTACTTCTACCATATCATAGGTAGTTCAACCTACCATTTTCATCAACATTTCAATTACTTGTAAAAACTCATCTTTTCTCATAAACCAAACTTATCACATAAGCTTATCAATTTCATAATCAAACTCAACACATAACTCAATGACAACTAGGTTAACTAAGGAATTGGGGAAAATTAGCCATAATTCATTTTCTAGCAAAGCCCCCAATTTGGTTCATCCTTGAACCCTAATTTCAAAAGAAGATGGAAATTAACTAGAGGAAAATCAATACCTCACAAACAATAAGTTAAATCAAGACTTTGGATTACAACTTCTTTTCTCCCCTTTTTCCTCTAGAATTTCGGCCACCACCACTTCTTTCCTCAAACCCTAGCTTTTCAATTACTTGATTTTAAGAGGTTATTGTTATGATGATCTTAGAGTAGCTTGATTGAATTGCATGAATTGATAATGGAAAGAAATGAAGAAGAAATGAGAAGAATAGGTGGGAGTTGTGGAAATGGTGAATCACCAACAAAAGGGTGGCTGGCACACTATGGGGCTGCCACGCCCCATTTACCTTTTGGGTAATAAAATACCCGCTATCCGCTAAAGTTCCAACTACATTAACCCCATTTCCAAAAATAAAATACTAGGAAATTAATTTAATGTCGAAACTATAAAAAGGGTTAAATTCTTTTTACCTTAAATCTCTGGGGTGTTACAACTCTCCCCCACTTGGAACGGATCACGGCCTCGTGATCCAAGCCATATGCAAAGACGGATAGTAAACTAGGACATCACGCTCGGACTCCCACGTACAATCGGACATCTTACCATGCTTCCACAAAATCTTATAAGTCCTCACCGTCTTATTTTGTACCCTTCTAAGTTCTTCTTCAACTATGGCAATCGGCTCTTCAATGTAGTTCAACTTGTTATCAATCTCAATTTCATTTAATGGCACATAAGAAGACTCATCGGCAAGGCATTTTCTAAGATGAGACACATGGAAAGTTGGATGAATTCCCGAAAGTTCATCCGGTAACTCTAAACGGTAAGCAACCTTGCCAACCTTGGCCAATATTTTAAACGGGCCAATGAAACGAGGACTTAGCTTTCCACGTTTTCTAAACCGTAGAACACCTTTCCACGGGGAGACTTTCAACAAAACACGATCGCCCACATGAAACTCAATCGGTCTCCTCCTTTTATCCGCATAAGACTTTTGCCGATCTTGAGCCGCTTTTAATCTCTCTTTGATCACATCTATCTTTTCGATGGTTTTTAACACTACTTCCGTGCCACCTATTTCTCTTTGACCTACTTCTCCCCAACAAATTGGAGATCGACATTTCCTCCCATACAACATTTCATAGGGCGGCATTTGGATGCTAGAATGGTAGCTATTGTTGTAAGAGAATTCCACCAAAGGCAAGTGAAGATCCCAAGTGCCTCCAAAATCAATTATACATGCCCGAAGCATGTCTTCAAGCGTTTGAATGGTTCTCTCACTTTGACCATCCGTTTGTGGGTGATAAGCGGTGCTAAGCTTGAGCTTGGTACCCATATCTTCATGAAATTTCCGCCAAAAGTGTGAAGTAAATCGAGTGTCTCTATCCGAAACAATGGAGATGGGAACTCCATGTCTAGCTACAACTTCCTTCACATAGATCTTTGCCAATACCTCGGATGATGACGCCTCACGGATAGGAAGAAACAAAGCACTCTTGGTTAATCTATCAACTACTACCCATATTGTATCAAATTGATTTCTAGGGGTCTTGGGCAATTTTGTGATGAAATCCATGGTGATCTCTTCCCACTTCCATTTGGGAACTTCCAACGGTTGCAACATACCATAAGGCTTTTGATGCTCCGCTTTCACTTGTGCACAAGTCAAACACCTTTCGACATATTTCACCACATCCCGCTTCATTCCGGGCCACCAATATTCTACCTTCAAGTCATGATACATTTTTGTAGCACCGGGGTGAATAGAGTATTTGGATTTGTGGGCTTCATCAAGTAGAACTTGTTTCAACTCACTGTGGATCAAGCTAGGAACACGAATGATGTTGTCACAGGTACATTTCTTGTTTATGATGTGCCTATGCGAATTCTCTTTGATTCGGGGGCGAATAGATCATTCGTTGCAACTAGAGTAATTCATGTTATTCCCGTGTCGAAGTCGTGTCTAGAAAATACTTTGCAAGTTGAGGTTGGTAATGGTAGAATGGAATTAGTGAAGGATGTGTATAGGGGATGTGAAATTAAAATTTCTTCGGAACTCTTTCAAGCCAATTTAATCCCTTTTCCGATGGGAGAGTTTGATATAATCTTGGGTATGGATTGGTTAAGCTCGTGTAACGCTAAAATCGCGTGTGATGAAAAGGCGATATATTTGAAGACTTCTAAAGGCGAAGACTTGGTGGTGTATGGTGATAGGAAGGAACGTTCTATGTCCGTATGTACTTTTGCTCGTGCCAAACGTTACATTTCTCATGGATGTCATGCTTATCTTGCTCACATCGTTGATGTTGAAAAGAAACCTCTAACTATCGAAGACATCCCTATTGTTAGTGAATTCGCCGATGTTTTTCCCGAAGATTTGCCGGGCATTCCTCCCGAACGGCAAGTTGAGTTTTCCATTGATCTCATTCCGGGGGCTAACCCCATTGCCAAAACTCCCTACCGTTTGGCTCCATCGGAGATGCAAGAGATGATGAAGCAACTACAAGAATTACTCGATAAGGGTTTTATTCGACCTAGTAACTCTCCTTGGGGCGCACCGGTACTTTTTGTCAAGAAGAAGGATGGAAGCATGCGTATGTGTATCGACTATCGGGAACTCAACAAAGTCACCGTAAAGAACAAGTATCCTTTGCCTAGAATCGACGACTTATTCGATCAACTTCAAGGAGCATCATATTTCTCAAAAATAGATCTTCGTTCGGGTTACCATCAACTCAAAGTACGTGATGAAGATATTCCTAAAACCGCCTTCCGTACTCGTTATGGTCATTTTGAGTTTGTTGTCATGCCTTTTGGTCTTACAAATGCTCCCGCGGCTTTCATGGATCTCATGAACCGTGTTTGTCGCCCTATGCTCGATAAATCCGTAATCGTATTCATTGACGATATTCTTATTTACTCTAAGAGCTCAACCGATCATGGAGTTCATGTACGTGAGGTGTTGGAAGCATTACGCAAGGAGAAGCTCTATGCCAAATTCTCCAAATGCGAATTTTGGTTAAGAGAAGTGCAATTTCTTGGCCATGTTGTTAATAGTGAGGGAATTATGGTGGACCCGGCCAAGATTAATGCGGTGATGAAGTGGGAGCAACCAAAGAATCCGTCGGAGATTAGGAGTTTTCTTGGTCTAGCGGGCTATTACCGTCATTTTATTCAAGACTTCTCTAAAATAGCTTCCCCATTGACCAAGTTGACTCGAAAGAATATCAAGTTCGAATGGAAAAGCGAGCAAGAGTTGGCTTTTCAACAACTTCGAGAAAGGCTAAGCCAAGCACCGGTTCTTGTTTTACCGGATGGACTTGAAGATATGGTGGTATATTGTGATGCATCGTCTAATGGCCTAGGTTGTGTTCTTATGCAACGGGGTAAAGTCATCGCCTACGCTTCAAGGCAATTGAAAGAACATGAAAAACGATACCCTACTCATGATTTGGAGCTAGCGGCGGTGGTTTTTGCTTTGAAGATTTGGCGCCATTATCTCTATGGAGTCAAGTTTACTATCTATTCCGATCATAAAAGCCTCA
>CM067170.1:151430407-151467907 GCA_034093135.1 Erigeron breviscapus | reverse complement strand
TGGTAATTTGCAAAATGTGTAATTAGGGCTTAAATTGTTTGGTAATTTGCAAAATGATTAATTAGGGCTTTATTTGTTGATAGTTTTTTTAATCTGTTATGAAAAAGGGGCGTTGACAGCGTTGTGACACTTTCTTATTAATGATAAATATTTAGATGGAAATGATGGTTTTGCTTTATGGATTATAGTTTCAACTAGTTTATATTATTAAGTTCAAAACCTGAGAATCATTCAAGTTATACAATTTAGGAACTGTATATAAATCTTCTTTATAAAGATTCACATTGACTACGTTTACATTATTGTTTTTTTCCTCTTTGAAACGAAAGTTTTAGAGATACTGACCTTTGACTATAATGGCAGGAGGAGGATTCTGAGGAATATGGGAGTCCGATTGTTTTATCATCAGTAATTGCAGACACTATTAAATCACGAACTGATGCACTGTTGAAGAAGACTAAAACTGCTGTCTCTGCTAAGCCAATTGTGATGCGAGCTGAATACGCTCACTGTCCTAATCTTACCATTATTGATACTCCAGGATTTGTTCTTAAGGTAGTTTATATAAACTCATCTTTTAGTTGTGACATAAGGGTCAGAGAATGCCCAAACATTTTTTAAATAACCTGAAATGCTTTTGGCAGGCTAAGAAGGGTGAACCGGAGAGTACCCCAGAAGAAATTTTATCAATGGTGAAGTCTTTGGCTAGCCCACCTCATCGTATTCTGGTATTTCTTCAACAAAGTAGCGTGGAGTGGTGCTCATCTTTGTGGTTGGATGCTATTCGTGACATTGATCCAACTTTTCGAAGAACGTTAATTGTTGTTTCAAAGTTCGATAACCGTCTTAAGGTACATCAGTTCAGCATTCTGCAAGTGAAACTAATTATGTAGCCTAAATTGTAAGCTGTATTTAGTTACTATTTCTTGATTTTCTTGCATTAGAAAGTTTGGAGTCTGGGGTTGACAATACTATCAGTTTACAACCTCCCTTTATAAGATAACTACATCTGCAGGAATTTACTGAACGGTGGGAAGTGGACCGCTACCTGAGTGCAAGTGGCTACCTTGGAGATAACACACACCCGTTCTTTGTGGCTCTACCAAAGGAAAGAACCACAGTTTCAAATGATGAATTTAGAAGGCAAATTTCTCAAGTTGATTCTGATGTTATACGTCACCTCAAAGAAAATGTCAAAGGTGGCTATGATGAAGAAAAATATAAATCCCGCATCGGGTTTGGTTGTCTCAGAGATTATTTGGAAGCCGAGCTTCAAAAAAGATACAAAGAAGCTGCACCTGCAACATTGGCTTTGCTCGAACAACGTTGCAGTGAAGTCACTGATCAATTAAATACCATGGACTCCAAAATACAGGCAACATCTGATGTTGCTCACCTTCGAAGATCTTCGATGTTGTTTGCATCCTCCATCTGCAACCATGTGGTATAACGTCATTCCTTATTCGAAAAGCAATGGTTTAGTATTTGCTTCTTCGCAGATATTTTTTGTTTGGGCATTTGGCATAAAGAGTATCAAACTCTGGCCCAGTTTTTGTTGTGGTTACCATATTCTATCTCAATTTATAAAGGGCTCAAACTTTCAAGAAGTTAGGTTAGTAGCGGGTAGTCTTCTAAGTTATTCATTTCATGCTGCCATGCCAGAAAAAAGCCACACAGTCAAAGTTTGAGCCGTTTCTGACCCAAAACAAAAAATTGACAAAGTCGTTAGTTGTTACTTTATATGCAATCTGGACCTGGTTTTTTAAGTGGAGATTAAATCTTTAAATGTATATATATTGGTATATAATTTTATATGTTTGTTTCAGACTATTAGTTGATTGGAACATTTTCCCATTTTATAAATGGTTTAGGGAGCATTGATAGATGGAGCAGCTGATCCTGACCCTGAGCAATGGGGAAAAACAACAGAAGAAGAGAAATCAGAAAGTGGGTTAGGGAGCTGGCCTGGAGTAATGGCTGACATAAAACCACCCAACGCTACCCTTCGGCTCTATGGTGGTGCTGCTTTTGAAAGAGTGATGCATGAATTTCGATGTGCCGCATACTCAGTTGAATGTCCTCCTGTTTCAAGGGAGAAGGTAAATCATACATGCACACGAAAATATAGTACAGTTTTTATAATGACTGGATTTTAGAGAAGTTGAGGCGGCTATCGATTGACAGGTGGCAAACATAATACTGGCCCATGCAGGCCGAGGAGGTGGAAGGGGAATTACAGAGGCAGCTGCACAGATTGCACGTGCTGCTGCTAAATCATGGCTTGCCCCTCTTCTTGACACAGCTTGTAAGTATTTGTATTAAGAAATTTGTTTGATCTTGCTATGGAGAAAAATCAGCATCAGCACTTTGATTGTAAGAACTTTAATGTTATTTCTAGAGGTGTTATTTATTACTCATTTATGTTTGGAGTGGGTTAATTGTCTGATTCGAGATTATATCTCCAACATGTCATACACCTAGAATAAGGAAAATTAGCCTGAAATGAGACTGGTTAGGTGGATCAAATAGGCCAAAGGTCTCTTAAAGTGTACTTATAATGCATATTAAAATCCTACATCAATTATCCATAAAATTTTGAAGACTGCATGCTTTTGCCAACACAGTACCTCTTAAAACTTCGGAGTATTCATCCTCATTATATAATTTGTGATTCAGATAATTTTCAACACCTTGTGATATGTTTGACAGATGGGAACAAAACTGGAGATATGGATGGGTATGTCGGTTTTCATGCTGCTTTAAGACGTTCTTACGATTGTTTCATAAGAGATCTTGCAAAACAGTGCAAGCAACTCGTTCGTCACCACTTGGATTCAGTTACAAGCCCGTATTCTCAAGTATGCTATGAGACAGAACTCCTATTTGAGTCGGGCCCAAACTCGACATTCAGATACCAGACATCAACTACTTCAATGTGCCTTGATTTGTCTGATCATGGGTCATCATTGTGTAACGAAACTCTAAAAGACCAAGAAAACATGCCTCCAGAAAATAATATTAGAAATAAGGATCAGGAAACAACTCCAGGAAAGCTTTTAAAAGCAGCCGGGGAAGCTTCCATGACGGTACCTGAAACACCATCACCTGACCAACCATGTGACGGAATTTATGTCATCAAGAAGGAACATGGAAACTTTATTGAAGGTGTAGCAAGAAAACGTCAACCTAGAATACATAACAGTAAAGTGTTGACTAATCTAGCTGGTCAAAATGGTGGCGGTCTTGTATTTTCAGGTGGGGATATGGGCTCACGCTCAGGGTCAACTTACAAGGAAATATGCTTATCGGCTGCTCAACATTTTGCACGCATACGTGAAGTCCTGGTGGAGCGGAGTGTAACTTCAGCACTGAATTCAGGATTTCTAACCCCATGGTATGGTACTAGTGCTCCTTTTAAACAAACCAAATTAAATTCTGCTAAAGTTCTATGTCCTTTGAATTATTGTAATTCTTTTGTCATTAAAGCAAAACAAAATCATGAATTTGAAGTAACTTACATATAAAACTTCTGTACATCAAAGTTAAATTGATTAGTTATAGAATAGTTATTTTTGGTAGTTAAAGAGATAATCTGCCGGTCTGATCCTTGTCAAAGTTGAAAGTTCATGTGAGAACGGAACAAAACCACTTATTTTCTGCATATGATGTACTAAGTGTTAAAGGTGGTAACATAGGTTGCTTAAGATGGGTATTCGGTACATGTCAAACGGGTCAGGTTCACTCCAAGCATTTTTTGTTTATTTTCTAAAAACTAATTTTTGTCAAATATTAGTAAAAGAATATGCTTTTTCAATTTATAGTCCAGTGTTTGAATACAAAATTTTAGGTCTTCTCCCATAAATTTACACTTTTGGGGACTTTTGACCAATAAGTATAAGGCTCAACAATCTCATCCATTATTTGAATTTAATCCTGTAACCCAAAAGAGACATAATTTACCCAATTCCAGTAATCGACCAATTGATCAGTAGGCTGAAGTTTATAACTATTACGAAAATTCTACCAAAAATAAATGCAGATAAATTGTTGAACTACGTAAAGATTATGTCTGATTGTGTTTTTCTTTTGAACATAGTTGTTTACTTGTTTATGAGATTGTTGATCCTTAACAGTATAGTAATTTAGTTAATGGAATGTTCTATAAGTTATTGTTAGAGGTTTTCTTATGTTGTAACTTGTATCCTAATACGCAGACTGGTTTTATGGGTCTTATATGTTTCTTGCTTTTGTGCTCAGCCGTGACCGCCTTATGGTAGCATTGGGACTCGATTTATTTGGTGTGAATGATGAGAAGTTTATGGATATGTTTGTGGCACCTGGTGCAATTGACAACCTTCAGAATGAACGACAGTCCCTTCAGAAGCGCCAGAAGATATTACATTCTTGCTTGACTGAATTCAAGTCTGTGGCAAGATCTCTGTAGTATGTACAGTCTAATCTTGTTCGTGAAGTTGTAAGGAAACGAGTTGGCTGCTTTCATGTTGTTAGCAAATATGAAAACTTGAAGCTGATGCAATCTACCTTCAATGCTTATCTAACGGATTCCATCTTCTTCCCTTTTTCAAACCAAACATCATATTGTCTGGTATGAGGGAATCTTGAATTTCGTTCCACTGGATTATGTTGAATTCTGATGAACCAAGCACACCTTATTTTTTTCTTTGTTGAATCTTGTATGTACGCTATAGTGTTTCATGTAAATTTGGTTATTGAGCTAGAATTTCAACTTGAAAATTTTGTTAAAGATTTAAACTTCATCGTGATTCATCATGAAATGAAATCACGAGATTTTGCTTGACAACAGTTCATTTTTATGACAACTGACAAGGTGTTAGAATACATGACGTTTATATCTTTGTTAATAACTTGAGCTGTGTACAAATGTATGTACATTACACTGCAAATTTGATCGTTCGTGATTTGCAAATTTGTTTATGAGTTTGGTTTGGTTCTCTTGATCAAAATGCTTCTTTGGCCTTTAATAAATATTCTAATATAACCTCCAATTTTATCCATTTGTAAGTGCATTGTTGGAGCCTAATGGGTTATATTTTAAATGGATCGAAGTTTTTAAAAATTTTATTTGGGTTATCCAAGTATGGCCATCTTAAAATGCTTTTTCTGAAGAAACACATAACCATTAAGCCTCATTGATTGTGGTTACCCACTCACCCATGGTATCACTTTGGAATTGCAATATATATACAACATTTACAACACATTTATTTTCGGTTCTTGAGCTATATTAAACACACATATAATCCATTTTTACTTTTGGAGGCATCTAACATGGATGCTACTAGTAGCATTTTTCCTTTAAAAAAACATCAAAGTTTCAAAAGTATACAACAAGTTATGCGTTTTTTTTAAACTACTTTTTATGATTTTATTCAACGATTTTGAATTTTCTTCCATCAAATAAAAACATAACACCATGAACAAGTACTGTACCTAGAAGCTGTCACTTATGTCATTTACCAATCATGTCAATTGCATAATCGACGTTGAAATGTTGGTCATATCCACTACTATCAATAGTTTCACCACTACTATTTGATATCAGGAAGGAATCATTAATTCCCAAACATGAACAAAGATCATGTACAATCCTTATCTAGATCTTGAATGCAGAACATAATCAAGAACATATCTTCAGATTTATAGTATATTCTAATCTGGAACATAAGAGGGATAAAGATAGAGTTATATTATATATTAGGGCATATAATATAAAACCTGCTAAATGAAAGTGGATCATATGTCAATTATACATACAATCCATTGACAGCTACGAAAATGAGAAATTCAAGACACTTATTTGACTATATAAAACCAAATTACTGCATTAGCTTTAACAATACTGCAACTTCCAATCACATTTCAAGAAAATGCAGACAAATTGGAAGCAAAACTTGGGATTCACTGTGTCTTCTTCTCATCCTTGGCTTCTTTCTCCACCGGCTTAGCCTCTTTCTCCTTTGGTTTAGCTTCTTTCTCCTTCGGTTTAGTTTCTTTAGCTTCTTTCACCTTTGGTGCCCCTTTTTTCGGCTTCACAAAGCAGAAACAAGAACAACAAGGACACTGAAACAAGAATTTCATCTCTGTCTCACTCACTTACTCTCTAGCCAATACTCAAAGTTTCAAGATGAGTGAAGAACTTTATTAGCCTTAGCTTTTACCTTGTACTACTATAAAATTGCCTTTTATCATTATAAAAATATATAGCTCAATTATAGGATTCCAATTCAGTCACTATCAGTGGGGACTAGTAGCCATAGGAAACATTACCCTTTAAATTCACAGGCTGTTCCTCACTCCTTTGTGGGGTCATACTTTTTGACAATTGAATACAAATTATAAGGCTTGTTAATTTCTTATAGGCTTTCATTGCTAACACCGAGATTAAGGAACCTTATCATTAATAGTATAATAATATTACAATCATAGAACTTATACCAGGTACATTATATTATAATAACTGTTATTCTCGTAATAAGTTCAAAGTCGAGACGACTGTTTTGGTGATTTATGATAATTGTAAACACCAATACCTCGCTTTTTACCGAGGCGACCAGCATCGACATACTGCACAAGGAGAGGGCAGGGTGCATACTTGATATCCCCTAGCCCAGCTTGTAGGACCTTTAGTATAGATAAACATACATCGAGCCCAATAAAGTCTGCAAGTTGTAGAGGACCCATTGGTTGGTTAGTTCCTAGCTTCATCCCTGCATCAATATCTTCCTTGGTTGCTACCCCAGTGTAAAGTGCATGAAAGGCTTCATTAATCATTGGCATTAGTATCCGGTTCACAATGAACCCCGAATAATCTTGTGAGCAAACAACAGTTTTACCAAACCTGCAATTTTCACCACAAGCTCAAAGTAAATACAAAAATATAAGAAGCGGTCTGTAAAAAAGTTAACAAGATACATTTGACGTTAAAAAGTAAATACCTCTCTGCTAAACGTTTTGTTGCATTAAATGTTTCATCTGATGTATCTGCACCTCGGATGATCTCAACAAGTTTCATGATTGGAGGGGGGTTCATAAAGTGCATGCCGATCACCTAAAAAGCAAGAAGAAAAAAGTCCATTTAAGAGATAAACATTCATGTAGCATAAGTATAGAGATCAATGCACACAACGATTATGTTAAAGGGTACCTGGTGTGGTCTTTTTGTTGCAGCTGCTATACGAGTAATTGAGATAGAACTCGTATTTGATGCCAAAATGGCAGACCCTTTAACAATCTTATCTAATTCTGCAAACAATTTTTTCTTCACATCCTCAGATTCCACAATAGCTTCAATTACTATATCTGCAGCTCGAAGATTTTCTAGTTTTGAAGTATACTTTAGACGAGCAAGAGCATTAATCCCTACATCCTGTAAAATTAATATTGTACAAAACTATTAGTAACTGTAACATCTTGATCCATAAAGCATGCTCTAATCTTTTTTTCCAGAAAAACTATGTAACATATAAATAAACACAATTGGCATGTGTAACACTGTAAGCACTTTATGGAAGATAATTATCAGATAAGAGGTACTCATTCACAGCTATGTGAGCCAAACAAAAACAAATTTGGAGAATTGGCCACTTAACAACTTTTTCTTGCAGCAATATTCTAGTACTCTAATTTATTTATGGAAACTAGAGTTTATTTGAAAAGAGGTCAAGAACGGTATATGTTCTTTCACAAACCATTTCTGGGGTTGTTCATAACTACATTTAATTATATCTTAAGGAGTTGCTAAAGGGTCATGAGTTATTCAACCTAGCAGGACGCTCTTAAACAAGTTAAGGCCAAATGATTCTAAGAGGCAGATCATTTTGAGTTTCGTATTCACCGAATCACCGGCCCACCAACTATCTTTTGTTAGTGATAAATTAACTGCGGGTACAAAAGGTATTACAAGTAAAACAGAAAAAATGACAATTACTAACGTGATCAATGATCAAAGACATTGAATACCAAACCTACTGTCGAAAAACATTTATTGAGACACTATATATACGTAATTGATCTTTAAGTACTTAACTCTCGAAGTATTTGGCAAGAAATTGATACATCTGTCACTCGGAAGATCACCTGAAGAAAGGCTGTCCACAAAATTAGAAGAAAACACATGGAGCTGGTGAAGAATACTTATCAAGATCAAGGTTCTGATTCAGATGAGTATGACAGTTCGAATATCTTGATGGCTGCGAGCGATGACACGAGAGCCTAATGGATCATGGATTCAAGGGGTTCATAACTCCATATCACGTGACACCAAGGAGAGACTACTTGCTCAGATTTGAGGAGGATTCTGGTGGTGGGTCAGTTGAGTTGGGTGATGACAGACCATGTGTGATCATGGGAATCGGTAGAGTCAGGATACAGATGGATGGTGGTAAAACCTGCATCTGGAGAGAGTTTCTTAATTTGAGAAGAAAATTAACTTCTTTAGGCACCCTAGAAAAGAGTGGATATGCCGATAAGATGCAAAGCGGTAGATTAAAGTCAATCAAGAGTTCTTTCGTGGTGCAAAAGGGAACTCTGGAAAAAAATGATGTTTATACATTGAATGGGAAGGCACATAAGGCATTTGGTGTACAGGGAAATGAAGATCTTGCACAAGTCCGGGACAGGAGACTTGGTTAAGTGAATGAAACAAGATTTTATGAATCATGAGGCATATTGGTACAAACACGTTCAGTCTGTCATGGAGCTGCCAAAGTATGATCATGAAGAAAAGAATGATTAAGAAGGTAGTGATGAAAAAGAAGAACTGAAAGGTCAAACACAAGTTTTGAGAATTTATCAACTTAATTTAAATAGACAAGGGAAGCAAGTGGTGTTGTTTACAAAGTTCATAACAAGTGTTGATGTAGCAGCTTGTCATGTGGGATGTACATAAGTAAAAGACACACACGTAATAAGAACTTTTGCGGTTAAATACATGGATACAAATGCTACAGGGTAATCAAGCTTGGGAAGTTGGGATACATTTGATTAGAAGTAAAGGGGAACACAAAGATGAAGACTTGGAGAAGACAATCAATGAGAGCTGAACTTGTGAATAGATAGAGATAACTTGGTAAAAAGGTGGATGAATCTGGGAAAGTCAAAGAGAAGAGTGTTGATTCAAATGATAAGGGGGCGGACACTATGGTAATCAAGGTGTATAATCAAGAGGGTGCTGAAGATAGTGCTGATGGGTTTTTGCTTGAAACTGCCAAGGTTCAAGTTCTAGTATTGTTCATATTATAGTGTTGTAACACGGATAGCTTATAAATATACGGTACTCTGGTCAAACTTGGTAGCAAGGCAAAAAGGTTAGTCATGTAAAAGTCCTAGGTTGGCAGAATTGTTGAGTCCTGTTTGTAATAAGGCTAGGTTCTGGTATTCCCCCCTCGATATACAGAGGATTCGAGGGGGTGACATGCATGTAAAAGACATCCCGAAACCTATACAAACATAGCTGTGGACTACAGCCTGTGGTAATTATTATAAGGTTATATTTGGCCAATTCTCTTCTCGTTGTCTTTCCTGTTTTTGTGTGTGTTTGTGAGGGCTTCTTGTAGGTAGTTTAGAACAGCTGTAAGGATACTCTAACAGTCTTCATTCGCAGCTACAGAGAAGGGATTTGTGGGAACTCAATTGGCTGGACAAAGACAGCCAAAAGAGGGGCGCGTATGCTACGTATTCGGCTGTTGTTTAAGGCTGATCATACATACAGAATTCTAAGCTGAATATTTTAGAAGGGCTTAGAGGCTTAATTTCAGCTCTTAATTTTAAGGAGTCTTGTTGGTATCATACACGTTTGTTTCTCACAAGTCACTAACAAAATTAATGTGTCTGAATTGGTTAGAGGTATTCAGATGTATGCAACCTAACTGGTATAGTAGTATAAAGAATGAAAATAATCTAGAGGAGTAATATAGATATAGATATATATAGATATAGATATACTCATATAGATTTAGATATAGTCATATAGATATAGATAATAATCATAATAGAGTATGTATATAGATATAGATATACTCATATAGATATTATATATACATTATATATATTAAAATATATTTTTATATATATATATATATATATATAGATATAGATATATATATATATATAGAGAGAGAGAGAGAGAGTACCTTGGAGAGTTGACCTTTAGAGACAAAACGCTGAATGGAGTCAGAAATGGAAGTCTTGGCAGTTTGTAGAGCTCCGGGGTCCTTATCGACAAGATAAACATCGGAACCGGAAACAGCGCCCAGTTGGGCTATACCGGACCCCATCTGCCCCGCCCCTATCACTCCGATCATCATCATCACCTTCTTTTCTATTGTTATTTATATTCACTCTTTTGCTATCAAAGTGGCAGATATATTCAATTTAGAGGGAAAAAAAAAACAAGTTTTATCAGGACATATATTTCCCCTTCCTAAAAAGGGCAACATATTTTACGTCACCAAAACCATTACTATCTGTACTCCAACCCCACCTCCCACCGCCAATCAAATAATGATCTAAACTACCCCTTTTACCTTTGTCTTTTTACCCTTTTACATCGATAACCAACATTATTTGAAGCGGTCACCTGTCACATTATATATACCTCGCAACAGCCATTATCATCACTAGTCGTCACCATCATTGATGTTAGTGGTGGAACCTATAACACAAATTTTTTTTTTTATCACTAGCTTTGTATCGACGTAAAATAACAATAACAACTAAATAGTTAAGATTTTAAACATCCTTTAGCTATTTACATTAGTTTTTTAAGAGTTTTTGGGCAGGTTTCGTTTCTCATTTAGTTATACAAGTAAGTCTTTGTAACTTTCTACCAATATACATATAACAAGGTGCTAAATTCATTCCTAAATGAATAGGTACCCTTAGATGGACTTCATCTTTGATTTATAACCATTAGATCAAATTTAATTATTTCATCTTTAATCAATGACAATATTAATACTTATACTTTATATAATTAGTCAAAATATATCCCTCTTATATATTACTTTTACTTTTAGCAAATTTACATAGTTAAAATTTATTCCTAATGTGCATGCGTAAGTACATGTTTAATTTCTAGGTGATTTTTAAACTTACCTTTTGTAAATAAATAAATAAAAGGATATAATCTTTTTAATTCAATTTTAATTTCGATGTGTTTTAAATTAGTAAGTAATAACATAAAATCATATTAATATGTTAAATTATTTACATTTTTGTGTTTTTATTTTTTATCCAATCAATATATATACGATGATTATATAGTTTTTATTTGTGTGTTATTTTTATTATGAACATGATTTTAACACATATGAGTTACTCCATCTGTCCAATTTTAAGTGTCCTATTTTGACTTTTTAAGTTTTTTTCTTTCAACTTTGAACGTAAATATTTTTATTTGTATTATATAGTTGTTGATGAAAATTATATGAATGAAAAATACATTTAAAACTCAATCCATTCATATATTTTATACAAGTATTATATAACACATGCGAAAATATTTACGGTCAAATTGAAAGAAAAGGACTTGAAAAGTCAAAGTAAGACACTTAAAATGGGACGGATGGAGTAATATTTAATGACTTACATCAATGTAATTTCATGTTACTTTATTAGCTAGAATTTGATATTTGATATTGGTAAATATAGAAAATAAAATATAGGGTAAATTACAAAAATGGTACCTGAGGTATGTCAAAAACTACACCCATCATACCTACAACTCAAAAATTACCCGAGACATACCCACAATTTCCATTTCTTTACACTAGCCATACCTAACCCTAACGGAAGCTAACTGGACGTTAAAAGGGCATCACATGCGTGTCACGTGCGTGGGTAAAAGTGTCTTTTGTCCCAATTTAAGCGTGACCACCCTTTATATATATTAAACATCAGTTTTTTCCCCCAAAAAAACCAACTACCATCAACTAGAAATTAGGGTTCATAATTAAATCCCCAAATCGAAAAATGGTCATATGTTGGTGTGGAAGAAAGGCAATCGTTCGAACATCTTGGACCGACCTTAACCCTGGCCGTCGTTTTTATTGTTGTCCACAACAGGTAATTTAATTATTCTTACATTTTTTCAATTATTGAATGGGTTTAGTGGTTTCTTTTTATTTTTTTCACGAATTCTTGTTAAATTGTTTCGAATTCTTGATTTGTAATGCAAAAGTTTACTACTTTCTTGTTAAATTGTTAAAACTTTTGTTCAAATTTTTGAATTCTTATTTTGATTGTTAACAGGGGTCCAAGTGTAGGTTTATTGGTTGGGTTGACCCAGCCATGTGTCCCCGTTCAGTGGAAATCATACCTGGTTTATTGCGTTCGAAGAATGTGGTGGATGCCAAACTAAAAGCAAGTGAGAAGCAAGTTTCAAGGTTGAAGATGTATTTGGTAGTTAGTTGGATATCATTTCTGGTGATGATGTTTGTAGTTGGATACTAGTAAATTAGTTAGAATGTAGGTTATGGAAAATTATGTAATATAAGCTTCTGGATTTTGGTATTTCACCTGGGTATGTAATCGAATTTGGATATTAATGTATTATGGAAAATTATGTAATAGTTGATGGTTTTTGGTATGTATTTTTGGCATTTCATCTTGAAAATACAATGTAAGCAACAAAACACAATTGTGTGAAATCAAATGTAAGCAACAAAACACAAACCACATTACATTTTCAAGCAGCATAAACCATTACATACTTGGTTCAAAAGACACATTACAGACTTGCATCAAAAGACATAAAGACACTGTTCAAACTTGCATCAAAAGACATAAACTATTACAGACATTGTTCAAACACATAAAACACACATTGTTCAAAAGACATAAAACAGACAATTTTTAAACAAGGTTGATAGCATCATCTTTGTGGAGTCCTGGTCCAGGTATCACTTGGGAAATCTTTTGCCTCAGGATTCTTTGACTTTTTCCTTTTACCTTCTTAACCAGTTTCTTGCCACCAGTTGTGTTGCCACCAGCTGCCCTGCTACTACCACAACCTTGACTGCTGCCACCTACATTGCTGCTGCCACCTACATTGTTGACCCCTTGACTGTTTTGAGTAGAGTTAGCACCAGCTTGACTGGTTTGAGTACAATTTGGTCCACCTTGAGTTTGACTGTTTTGAGTAAAATTAGCACCAGCTTGACTGGTTTGAGTACAATTTGGTCCACCTTGAGTTTGACTGTTTTGAGTAGAGTTAGCACCAGCTTGACTGGTTTGAGTACAATTTGGTCCACCTTGAGTTTGACTGTTTTGAGTAGAGTTAGCACCAGCTTGACTGGTTTGAGTACAATTTGGTCCACCTTGAGTTTGACTGTTTTGAGTAAAATTACCACCACCTTGACCGGTTTGAGTACAATTTGGTCCACCTTGAGTTTGACTGTTTTGAGTAGAGTTAGCACCAGCTTGACTGGTTTGAGTACAATTTGGTCCACCTTGAGTTTGACTGTTTTGAGTAGAGTTAGCACCAGCTTGACTGGTTTGAGTACAATTTGGTCCACCTTGAGTTTGACTGTTTTGAGTAGAGTTAGCACCAGCTTGACTGGTTTGAGTACAATTTGGTCCACCTTGAGTTTGACTGTTTTGAGTAGAGTTAGCACCAGCTTGACTGGTTTGAGTACAATTTGGTCCACCTTGAGTTTGACTGTTTTGAGTAGAGTTAGCACCAGCTTGACTGGTTTGAGTACAATTTGGTCCACCTTGACCCGTTGACTGTTTTGAGTAGAGTTAGCACCAGCTTGACTGGTTTGAGTACAATTTGGTCCACCTTGAGTTTGACTGTTTTGAGTAAAATTACCACCAGCTTGACTGGTTTGAGTACAATTTGGTCCACCTTGAGTTTGACTGTTTTGAGTAGAGTTAGCACCAGCTTGACTGGTTTGAGTACAATTTGGTCCACCTTGAGTTTGACTGTTTTGAGTAGAGTTAGCACCAGCTTGACTGGTTTGAGTACAATTTGGTCCACCTTGAGTTTGACTGTTTTGAGTAAAATTACCACCACCTTGACTGGTTTGAGTACAATTTGGTCCACCTTGAGTTTGACTGTTTTGAGTAGAGTTAGCACCAGCTTGACTGGTTTGAGTACAATTTGGTCCACCTTGAGTTTGACTGTTTTGAGTAGAGTTAGCACCAGCTTGACTGGTTTGAGTACAATTTGGTCCACCTTGAGTTTGACTGTTTTGAGTAGAGTTAGCACCAGCTTGACTGGTTTGAGTACAATTTGGTCCACCTTGAGTTTGACTGTTTTGAGTAAAATTACGACCACCTTGACCTTGACTTGTTTGAATGTTTGCAGATGCTTGCCTTTGAGTATTTTCACCTCCTTGACCTTTACATGTTCTTGCATTATGCCCCCTATTTCCACACTGACCACATTTCCCTTCAGTCACCCTCCTTGACCTTTACATGTTCTTGCATTATGCCCCCTATTTCCACACTGACCACATTTCCCTTCAGTCACCCTCCTTGACAATTTCCCTCCTTTCACCAATGGTTCATCCTCATATTGACCTCTCACTCTCTTCATTTTTGGTCTGCCAACTGGATTATGGTGAATTGGAGGTGTCAAAGTGGTTGGACAAGTTGACTTAGGCCATGTTGTTGTACCAGTAACAGGGTTGACCTTGAAGCTGTAAGCATGCTCCCATGTTTCCAACCAGTAACATTTATGGGCCCAAGATTCAAGTATTCCCACCTTCATTTTGTGCTTGCCCATGTCCCAATTCACTGCAACAGCATGCTTGCAGGGAAGGCCAGGCAGTTCCCATTTTCTACAACTACATACCATATGTTCCACATCCACAACACATTGCTCACCCCAAGGTGCAGCAACCTGATATTTCACACCACCATTCCATATCACTTTGCAATCATTGGCCTCTTTCATAATTACTTTCATAAGCCTGGTTGCTGCAGGTGTTAGAGGGCCTTTTTCCTTTTCAATTACCTTCTGGACAACCACAATTCTTTTCATAAAATATTCTCTAATAAAATCAACACAAGCTATGATGGGTTTTTCCCTAGCACCTACTAATTCTTTGTTTAAGGACTCACACAAGTTGTTCAACAACATATCTGACAAGCATCTCCCTGTTTCACAGTTATCATATATGACTATCAATTTTCCTAATTGATGATACAATGTATGAACCAATTATTAAATCAAGTAAACTGACCTGAAAAGTGTGATCTTGACCAGTGTTGGGGATCAATTTTAGCTAACCAGTTATATGCATCAACATTTAGATTCTTCATCTCTTGCATATGTGCCTGAAACTGTGAAACTGTTGTTGCTGTTGCACATCTCCACAGAATATCCTTATATGCCCTTCCCCTCCATTGCAATTTCATGTTCTCATGGATATGCTTCAGGCAATACCTATGCTCAGCAGAAGGAAATACTGTGCTAACAGCCTGGATGAGACCCTGTATCACATGATAATTAGTTACTATTTTATATAATTATATACCAATTAATATACAAAATTAATAGAATAAAATACCTTCTGTCTGTCTGATATAAAAGTGAAATTATAATGACTTTCCAGCTCTAGATCAGGTCCTAAGCACTCAAGAAACCAAGTCCAAGAGTCTCTGGTTTCTGCTTCAACAATTGCATATGCTATTGGGTAAATGCCATTGTTTGAGTCCACTCCTACTGCTGTTAAAACCTGTCCTGGGTAAGGACCCTTCATAAAAGCACCATCCAGGCCAACCAACTCCCTCATGCATGCTTTCCAACCTTGTTTAAGAGCTCCCAAACATATGTATATTCTCTTGAATTGTCTTGTTGTGGCATTTGGATTAGGAGGATGCTCAACCTGTATTCTAACAGTGGTACCTGGGTTTTGTTTAATCAACTCTTCACAATAATCTCTAAGCAGTGAGTATTGAGTTGTGAAATCACCCTTGATATCAATGGAAGCCTGTTGTTTGACCCTGAAAACCTTCATCCAGGAAACACTTACTTGCAGCTTTTGTTCTAATTCTTGTTGTAGAGCCTTTGTAGGGATCCCTGGATTTCCTTTTATCTGATCAACTATCTGTTTTGACATATATGTAGAAGTACAGTGCTTGATTTCCCTGGACTGCAAACATGTGTGGACATCTTTAAAAGTTTTAATCATCCATGTTTTTTGGCCATCCACTTTACTGCAGTGTAAACTCCAAGGACATTTCTCACTCCCAATAAATGATTCCTTAGGGTTTTGACTTTCATTGGGCCCCACTGGCCTTTTACCTTTGTCATTGGGCCCAACTGGTTCTTTTCCTTTCTCATTAAGCCCAACTGCCTTATTTCTTTTGTTATTGGACCCAACTGCATTTTTATCCTTACCACTAGGTCCAACTGGTTGTGTATCAGGTCCAAACACTGGCACAACACCTTCACATATTGCCCTCACCCTCCTTTGATCATTGTACACCAACTTAATACATCTTCTACTCTCAACTGCATAATTTCTGATTAGTTTTTTCACCTCTGCTGTACTACCAAATGTCTGGGTAACATAAAATGGAGCATGGTCAGATTGTGATGAGTGTTCCTTTCTCAACTCTTTCAATTTCCTAGACTTAATCCTATCAACCTCTTCAGCACCAGAATCACTTGCACTCTCAAATTCATCATTATCTATAACTATAAGTTCTGCATCAGTAATTCTGTATCCAACTGGTTATTCAACCACCTATTAGGATCAACCATTTGTGCATCCAGATTCAAAGTATACCCTCTCATATCAACTTCTACATTCTCAATCACATTATCATTGTCTATGAAAACATCCTCATTGTCCTCATTACCTAAATTGTGCACACCACCCCTCACATTGTCCTCATTACCTAAATTGTGCACACCACCACTCACATTGTCCTCATCCATTTCAACTATTCTTTTTGCAATTTGCTTGCTAGTCAATGTAACACTTTTCCTGGCAGTTTTCTTGGTCATAGGGGACTTCAACTTATCAAGATAATGCTCAACTATGACATTTATCACTTTACAATTACCTTGAGTATATTTAGACAAGGTGTTTACATCTTCATCAGAACGAATATCAATAGCTCCTAACTCTATGGAACAAAAAGGTCTAGTAAACTTAAAAGTCTTAATACTATCCTCATGATAACCTAATTGTCTGATAATGGTGATAAGCTCAAGTAAAGAAAAAGTCTTGCAGTCTACATAATCAACATAAGTTCTCTTACCATCGTAACAACTTCGTCCATCAACAAGTTTCACCATACCCCCATGATGAAACTTCAATGTCAACAAGTTAGGGTTTCCATCTACAATAAAAATATAAAAAAAACTAATTAACTTAAATATATATGTATATATATATATATATATATTTTACCCATAATACGCATTATACCCATTATTAAAAAATAATAAAAAAAAATTATTTAACAACTTAGGGTTGTTTCAGATGAATAAAAGGGAAAAAGAACAAAAAAGCTAATTAATTTCTTACTGTATAAAAGTGGGAGATCATAATCATCAGCATCAATGGGTCGGATTTTCCAACCCGACATTGTTGATCGTCTTTGTTGGAAAAAAGGGGAATGAAATGTGTAATTTAGTTGGGTTTTGGGTATAAAAGGGGAAAAGAAATGGCGCGTGTCAGATATAGGTGGCTAAAGACACTTTTACCCACGCACGTGACACGCATGTGATGCCCTTTTAACGTCCAGTTAGCTTCCGTTAGGGTTAGGTATGGCTAGTGTAAAGAAATGGAAACTGTGGGTATGTCTCGGGTAATTTTTGAGTTGTAGGTATGATGGGTGTAGTTTTTGACATACCTCAGGTACCATTTTTGTAATTTACCCTAAAATATATTTAACTTTACAATATGATTATACAAAGATATAACACACATATCTTATTAACCATCCTTGATACAAAATACTTATTAGCTAATGACATCATCATATTCTAACATGTGCCCACAAGACACATGTTTATAAGCATTAAATAAAATTAAAATTTCTTAGAATATGAAGATCTTAGGTAAATTTTATACTTTATTAATGACTATTAAATATTTTTTATTTAAAGAAAATTTAAGTTCATTTAATTTTCCTAAACATGTGTCTTGTGGGTACATGTTAAAATTATCTTTATGTTATTTTGAAAGTTGAATATATTTATCTCGCGTATTACGCGGGAAAATAATCTAGTTAACTTAAAAGTTTAAAAGTTAGTTATATTGACCGGTATCTCATATTAATTTGACCCGCAAACCAACAAAGAATACATCATTTGTCACAAAAAATAATACGCTACATTAATTCAACGAACTCGTAGTTCGAGTTACCCTTATCTATACTTATCTATAGTGTGGTCCCACCTATGACCAATGCAGAGCCGGCCCAATAAGCTTAGTGGGCTAGGCGACAGCCTAAGGCCCCCAATCTTAAAGGCCCCCAAATTTGCATCTTTAATTGAGCCAGATTAATTCCCTTCCTGCCTGGCTGCCATACTCGTATCTGATAGTAAAACATACCAACTAAAAATCCAATATGGTATCATTTCAATAAATCCTAGGGTAAATTACAAAAATCATACCTGAGGTTTGTTCGAAACTACACTGGTCATACCTACAATTAAAAAATTACGTGAGACATACCCATCGTTGTCAAAAACTTACACTGACCATACCTATCACTGACGGTCGTCTATTTGGCCGTTAAGTCAAGACACGTGCCGTGCACGTGAGGTATCAAAACCGTAATTTCGTGCATACTTCAGGTATCATCCTTGTAATTCACCATAAAAATAATTATTAAGAACTTTAAAGTTTTATTTATACTTCAGTTATTATGTTGGGTAGATATGAAATTTATTATGAAAAAATAGTTTTTTTTATAATGAAAAGTATATCGAGAAAAATAGTTGATACAATAATGCATTTATTATTATATATGTCATTATTATTTGGGTAAATTACACAAATGATACCTGAGGTTTGTTCGAAACTACACTGGTCATACCTACAATTTAAAAATTACGCGAGACATACCCATCGTTGTCAAAAACTTACATTGACCATACCTATCGCTGACGGTCGTCTATTTGGCCGTTAATTCAAGTCACGTGTCGTGCATGTGAGGTATCAAAACCGTAATTTCGTGCATACTTCAGGTATTATTCTTGTAATTCACCTTAAAAATAATTATTAACAATTTAAAGTTTTATTTATACTTCAGTTATTAAGTTGGATAGATATGAAATTTATTATGAGAAAATAGTTTTCTTTTTTTCAATGAAAATTATATCAAGAAAAATGGTTGATACAAGAATGCATTTATAATAATATATATTATTATTATTTTGTTATATGTGTATAGTGAATTAAACAAGGATTAGAACCATGAAAACCACTATAATTTTTACTTTAATTATTATTTTATTATTGTTTTATTTTATTTATTTAATAATTTATTCTTGTTAATAGAAACCTATTTAAAAAAATACAAAAAAAATAATTAAAAAAACAATATAATTTTTTCGTATGGTTTGATGGCATCCCCCTCAGATTAGAGGGGTAAAGCAAAGTCGAAGACTCGTCACGGTTTTAAAATATAATTTCACCTCAGATTAGCAATCTGTAGCATTTTGGATTTGAAGTTCCAGGGTTAGTCGTTAGTCTGAGCTTAGAATTTCTAAGCCTTAACCTGTATCATTTGATCACGTTTTTTCATAAATTTTTTATTTTTTTATTTTGAAATAGGTTTTTTTTTAAAAATAAATATATATATGTGAATTTTAATATAGAATATCTACCCATTTTAATAAATGAAATATAAATATCTTAAAAAAAATTATTAGGGTAAATTACACGGATGATACCTGACATTTTAATAAATGAAATATAAATATAAATATAAATATCTTAAAAAAAATTTATTAGGGTAAATTACACGGATGATATCTACCCATTTTAATAAATGAAATATAAATATAAATATCTTAAAAAAAATTTATTAGGGTAAATTACAGAGGATATCTACCACTTTAATAAATGAAATATAAATATAAATATCTTAAAAAAAATTATTAGGGTAAATTACACGGATGATATCTACCATTTTAATAAATGAAATATAAATATAAATATCTTAAAAAAAATTATTAGGGTAAATTACACGGATGATATCTACCATTTTAATAAATGAAATATAAATATAAATATCTTAAAAAAAATTATTAGGGTAAATTACACGGATGATATCTACCATTTTAATAAATGAAATATAAATAGAAATATCTTAAAAAAAATTTATTAGGGTAAATTACACGGATGATATCTACCCATTTTAATAAATGAAATATAAATATAAATATCTTTAAAAAAATTTATTAGGGTAAATTACACAAATGATACCTGAGGTTTGTTCGAAACTACACTGGTCATACCTACAATTTAAAAATTACGCGAGACATACCCATCGTTGTCAAAAACTTACATTGACCATACCTATCGCTGACGGTCGTCTATTTGGCCGTTAATTCAAGTCACGTGTCGTGCATGTGAGGTATCAAAACCGTAATTTCGTGCATACTTCAGGTATTATTCTTGTAATTCACCCTAAAAATAATTATTAACAATTTAAAGTTTTATTTATACTTGAGTTATTAAGTTGGATAGATATGAAATTTATTATGAAAAAATAGTTTTCTTTTTTTCAATTTTTTTTTTTTATTTTGAAATAGGTTTTTTTTTAAAATAAATATATATATGTGAATTTTAATATAGAATATCTACCCATTTTAATAAATGAAATATAAATATAAATATCTTAAAAAAAATTATTAGGGTAAATTACACGGATGATATCTACCATTTTAATAAATGAAATATAAATATAAATATCTTAAAAAAAATTATTAGGGTAAATTACACGGATGATATCTACCATTTTAATAAATGAAATATAAATATAAATATCTTAAAAAAAATTATTAGGGTAAATTACACGGATGATATCTACCATTTTAATAAATGAAATATAAATATAAATATCTTAAAAAAAATTATTAGGGTAAATTACACGGATGATACCTACCCATTTTAATAAATGAAATATAAATATAAATATTTCTTAAAAAAAATTTATTAGGGTAAATTACACGGATGATATCTACCCATTTTAATAAATGAAATATAAATATAAATATCTTAAAAAAAATTTATTAGGGTAAATTACACGGATGATATCTACCCATTTTAATAAATGAAATATAAATATAAATATCTTAAAAAAAATTTATTAGGGTAAATTACACGGATGATATCTACCCATTTTAATAAATGAAATATAAATATAAATATCTTAAAAAAAATTTATTAGGGTAAATTACACGGATGATATCTACCCATTTTAATAAATGAAATATAAATATAAATATCTTAAAAAAAATTTATTAGGGTAAATTACACGGATGATATCTACCCATTTTAATAAATGAAATATAAATATAAATATCTTAAAAAAAATTTATTAGGGTAAATTACACGGATGATACCTGAAGTTTACACGAAATTACGGTTTTGATACCTCACATGCACGGCACGTGACTTGACTTAATGGCCAAATAGACGACCGTCAGCGATAGGTATGGTCAGTGTAAGTTTTTGACAACGATGGGTATGTCTCGCGTAATTTTTAAATTATAGGTATGACCAGTGTAGTTTCGAACAAACCTCAGGTATCATTTGTGTAATTTACCCATTTTAATAAATGAAATATAAATATAAATATCTTTAAAAAAAATTTATTAGGGTAAATTACACGGATGATACCTGAAGTTTACACGAAATTACGGTTTTGATACCTCACATGCACGGCACGTGACTTGACTTAATGGCCAAATAGACGACCGTCAGCGATAGGTATGGTCAGTGTAAGTTTTTGACAACGATGGGTATGTCTCGCGTAATTTTTAAATTGTAGGTATGACCAGTGTAGTTTCGAACAAACCTCAGGTATCATTTGTGTAATTTACCCTTATTATTTTGTTATATGTGTATAGTGAATATAACAAGGATGAGAATCATGAAAACCACTAAAATTTTCACTTTTATATTATTTTATTATTATTTATTTTATTTTATTTTTTATGATTTATTCTTTTTAATAGAAACCTATTTGAAAAGATACAAAAAAAAAATAAATTAAAAAAGCAATATAATTTTTTCGTATGGTTTGATGACATCCCCCTCAGATTAGAGGGGTAAATCAAAGTCGAAGACTCGTCACGATTTTAGAATATACCTCAGATTAGCAATCTGTAGCATTTTGGGTTTGAAGTTTCAGGTTAGTAGTTAGTCTGACCTTATATTTTTAAGCCTAAACCTATATCGTTTGATGACATCCTTTTATATATTTTTTATTTTTTATTTTGAAATAGGTTTTAAAAAAAATATATGTATTTATATGTGAATTTTAATATAGAATATATCTATCCACTTTAATAAATGAAATATATGTATTTATATGTGAATTTTAATATAGAATATATCTATCCACTTTAATAAATGAAATATAAATATAAATATGTTAATAATTTCTTATTAGGGTAAATTACACGGATGATACCTGAAGTATACACGAAATTACGGTTTTGATACCTCACATGCATGGCACGTGACTTGACTTAACGGCCAAATAGACTACCGTCAGCGATAGGTATGGTCAGTGTAAGTTTTTGACAACGATGGGTATGTCTCGCGTAATTTTTAAATTGTAGGTATGACCAGTGTAGTTTCGAACAAACCTCAGGTATCATTTGTGTAATTTACCCTTATTATTTTGTTATATGTGTATAGTGAATATAACAAGGATGAGAATCATGAAAACCACTAAAATTTTCACTTTTATATTATTTTATTATTATTTAATTTTATTTTTTATGATTTATTCTTTTTAATAGAAACCTATTTGAAAAGATACAAAAAAAAATAAATTAAAAAAGCAATATAATTTTTTCGTATGGTTTGATGACATCCCCCTCAGATTAGAGGGGTAAATCAAAGTCGAAGACTCGTCACGATTTTAGAATATACCTCAGATTAGCAATCTGTAGCATTTTGGGTTTGAAGTTTCAGGTTAGTAGTTAGTCTGACCTTATATTTTTAAGCCTAAACCTATATCGTTTGATGACATCCTTTTATATATTTTTTATTTTTTATTTTGAAATAGGTTTTAAAAAAAATATATGTATTTATATGTGAATTTTAATATAGAATATATCTATCCACTTTAATAAATGAAATATAAATATAAATATGTTAATAATTTCTTATTAGGGTAAATTACACGGATGATACCTGAAGTATACACGAAATTACGGTTTTGATACCTCACATGCATGGCACGTGACTTGACTTAACGGCCAAATAGACGACCGTCAGCGATAGGTATGGTCAGTGTAAGTTTTTAAAAACGATGGGTATGTCTCGCGTAATTTATAAATTGTAGGTATGACCAGTGTAGTTTCGAACAAACCTCAGGTATGATTTGTGTAATTTACCCTAAATCCTAACAACAGCCCAACCCAATAAGTTTATTTATGTAGTTTTTCTTTAAGAGGTTATAAGCAACGAGAATTATATCACCTTCACCAACAAACATAAAAGGTACATTTTTTCTAATTTCTTACTGACTAAACTTTATTTCATTTTTTTCTTCCAATTGCAATATTATTCGTTTGTTTATTACTTCTTTTTAATTAAATAATTAATATAAACAGTTATATGGAAGCCCTAGAGGGTTCTTATTTATTATATATCCATATTTATATTATTATATTATGTTATATCTCAATATTTATGTTTATATATTTTATTGTATCTATGTTAATAATTTTCAAGTTTATGTACATTATCAAAAATCCGGTTGTTTTGGGTTATTTTTGTCATTTTTAACTCCGGACAAAGTAAAAAACTTTTAGTTAACGACTTAAAAAAAAGCTCCCTAAATTTGGTTTCGCTTAGAGCCTCCAAAAAGGTTAAGCCGGCCTTGGACCAATGCCGCATTGTCCGGGTGTCTATGTTCACGGTAAGGACGTTTTTACAAAGAATAAATATTTTGTATTAGTTACAATTTTTTATTAGTATTTCTGGTGGTTCACGTTTAATATTGACAGAATAGGCTCATGATAAGTAGGCCGATGGGCTACATATTTGTGCTCTGAGTTTGACTATATGGGCTTGGTGCGCTCATGATAAGTAGGCTGAAGGGTTGTATCTTTGGGGTCTGAACTTTCACTATGGACTTTGATTGAGGTAAGAATGAAAAAAATTATTGATGAGGGAAATGATATATCTTGTAATAAATAGCATAATAATTTAACAACTTTAATACATAACAAGTATAATGGCTTAGTCCCTGCCTTAATAGCGCAGTGGACATCCCCGTGTTGCAATGACGTTTGGGCCCTGGGAGACCAGGGTTCGAATCCGAGCAATCAAGGTTTTTCCCCAATTTAGCGTCGTGCCTTCTGTAGCGGCTAATTTGGTGTGGTTTTCCCTCCCCTGTGGTTCCCTGACTTCGTGGATCGGTCGCTAGTGACTGCCTGCCCAATTGGATGTAACGGCTAGCCGTCCCGTGACACGAACGTTCAAAAAATAATGGCTTATTTTCTTTTTAATTTAATCTATCGATTTTAACAAATGTCATGATTCAATTATTAGGAGTATTAATTATTAGGAGTATTAGTGACCAATACTTTAGAAAACTATATCATTTCCCTTTAGTAAATCGTTGATTACTGTTCTTGGGATGATCTGCTTTTGTTGGCCAAATTTTATTTGATTATATCATTACAGTGCTCTACTGTACCAAATTTTTCGTGCTTATTTAAGTCACTAAATGTGTGAAAAATATATAACCAAATAACATCTTAGTACACCTTTTGTTGTTTCATAAATAGAACAAGGAAAACAATAATAGTTGCAACATAAGAATATAGGAATATCATCAAATTAGCTAAGAATCCACTTTGCATTATTTCAGTTAGCTAAGTTAAGTGCATACTCATGAACCCCAACTCTGTCTCAAGTAGAAAGTGAACACTTGATTAGTACAACTACTAGACATAATGGTCCCTACTTTTGAACAGCAACCACTAGAGCATAAATAACATGGCCAAACCATGTGAAAGTGCAACCAAAAGTGACGATTTTGCGGTTGGCCTCTCCCCTAATTGGGGTTGAGTAAAACCCTTGGTGTCAAAGATATAGATCTGGTTGAAAAAACTCTATATATACTGTCGATTGTAATATCCAAATGGAAAAGGTTCAAGTGAGAACCATTTGAATTAGAAGAACCATGAGAACTTCCAATTTATAACTTGATGTTCATATGTGAATGTATATGTAAATGAATTGGTTCACAGATGAACAAATCAGGTTATACTTAAAACTACATATGTTCATAGGTGAACAGTTGAACAGTTCTCGCATGAACCTTACCCCTATCCAAATATACTGTAATTATCTAAAGCAATCAAGAAAGTTTACACCAACTATTTTTCAGATTACAAGTGGAAATTAAATAAAAAAACAAGAAAGATACATCACATGTTCCTGATCATGTCAAATACATTCTCTCCACAGTGTATCGTGCTTAACGAGACCCGGAACGCGACCTTTACAAGATGAATATGATACATAAACTTGAAAAGATATAAAAGCATGGAAACGTACAAATCAAGCAGCCTTATATGTTGTTTTGAATGTCTTAAATATGGACCAAACTACGGATCATTGGAACCTTACAACAATGCAGGAGATGTCATCAGTGCTCTTCCTTGCAAGCGCCTCTTCAGTTAGTTGCTTTGCAGCAGACCTTGCATCCTTCACATTCTTGATGCAATCTACAGCCTCTTGATTTGTCATAACCTGCAAATAACACAAGTTATATATACACTGAAACATACATTACAAATGAACTTTTTGAAACTTGTAAGCAGTTCCATTGGGGAAAAAAAACCTTCCACACGCCATCACTTGCTAGGATAATGAAGTCAGTATCATCATCTATCATTTCCATTGATACATCTGGCTCGGAACTCAGGTGTTCCTTCAAGCTCTTGTCACCAAATGCTCTTGCTACCGCTAAGCGCCCATCAACACGTGGAACATCACCTGCCATCAAATAGTCTGTGATGTCTTGTTGCAAACATATAATGCAGATATGCAAAACGTAACAAAGATACGATTTGATTTGGAAGCATCTGTTTGTTGATCTCACTTGATGAATATACTACTAATGGCACAAAAGCCTATGCAAGTCATCCAACTATATAAAGGCCATAACTTCTGGTTACATTACAGGGGTGTCCCCTAACCGGCGGTTCTTCCGGTTCTAGTTTTAGTTTCAGCATTCTTTAAGTTCCAATTGCATATTCGTCTAAACCTTGATTTTTGGCTTTTTTTTTTGAAAGGCAAATGTACTACACTACTAAATTACACCAAATAATCCTAAATTACACCATTACCAAGGATTGAACCTTGGTCTCTACCCCAAGAGGCAAGAGCCTCTACCAAGTGGGCTATTATAAAGCCGATTATCTAAGTAGCCTAAAATAAAATAGCACCTTGCAAATACAACTATACAAGGTCTCCTTTGTAATGTTTGAAGTACTTTTGAATTATAACAAAACTTATATCCCTACACACTCTGGTTGTATTTGTGTTTTGTGCTTCTGTTCTATGTCAATTACTGAAATACTTAAGTCAACAGTTTTAGGCGATATTCTAGATTCATCAGTTACCTGGAAAGGTAGAGACAAAACCTCCTCTGTCCTCGATAACTTTTCGTTCCTTACTAGGTTCGTGGTCAATTGATAACTGTTTGGCCACACCCTTCTTGCTTATCACAGCCCGAGAGTCCCCAACATTGGCTACCACAAGCTTTTTACAATTTATCAAAATGGCAGTAACAGCAGTAGAACCTCCTTTACCCAAATCAACTGCTTTATCCAGTATTGTTTTATCAGTTACCCGATACGCCCTTCTGATTGCATTTTCTGTCTTAGTCCAGAAATCAGGCTGTTTTTGCATGACAAAAACACAAAATAAGAATTACAAACTTCGATGAACAGATTTAGCAGATTAATCAAACAGGCCCTACCTCATTTAAAATGTTTTCGAACAAATGAGAACGAAGATAATCAGGAACTTCATGGCTTAAGTGACCATCGAATATAGCAAACAGTCCAAGTTCATTGTCACCAACATTTTTGAATTGTGCAAATACATAATCTTCCATATCATGATATGATTTTCCCTTAATTAAATGATACCCATGTGTAACATGTTTATGCATCTTGCTTTTTCCTTTTCCAGTTTCACCTGAAGATGATGATAAACCAACCTTTTCCTATTACCAAGAAAGAAAAACCAACCAGTTTCAGTAGTTAAAAACCTATACAGTAAAATACATGAGCTAATAAACCGGCTATATTGTATGATACAAAATTTTCAATATTCCCTATCTATTGAATGTATCCAGTTAACTCTTTGTCCAAGAACAAGTTTTTTCGCCTATGTGGTAGCTGTATTAGTTGCCACATCATCAAAACCAGTGTGACATCAGTAGTTTACAAGGTATAAGAGGCCAGGCACGTACACTAACAAAAAGTTGAAAGATTGATACAGAGTCTGTTGTATTACAGACAATAGAGCTTTTAGAATCGGATCAATACTATTGCAAAATGTGAGAAACTTTATACATTTTCTTGTAAAACTTAATACTTGTATATTTTTCCGTTGTCCGCCTGAATGAAACAAATACAAGGCTAGTGAGTCCAAAATTCACCTAGAGTCAAAATATATTTTTTCTACGCCTAGCTATACATAAACATAATACGCTCATCTACTTGTGACACATTCTATTTCAATTCTTGTCTAGTTTATTAATCAAAATCACCTAGTTATTATTATGTTTATAACCAACAAATGAATGATCTATATATGATATAACAACAATAAAATCAGTGGAAAAAAATAGTAATACATCATCAGAACATGATCCAGAATACCATAAGTAGGATAATTGTAAAAAAAAATGGAATTAGGATAATTGTAAAAAAAAAAAAGTGTCAAGTATACCATAAGTAGATGTGGCAAATATATTATAAAAGTTGGAATGAGCTATAAGTATATGGATGATTATTACTTTACTTAAAAACTACATTTTGATGCATTAAAAGTCCATAAAACTATAACTAATTATCATTATTTAAGTGTTTAACAACAAATTGTCTGCCAAAATCGAAAAAATCATGTTTTTTGTTTTGTGCATCCATCTTGGATGCATATTCATCAAAATGATGCATCCAACAAAAAATGTGTTGTTAAATATGTTAGTTTTATAGACTTTTAATGCATCAAAATGATGTTTTTAAGTGTTCTCAACGTTTTATTTTAAGAGTGTTCTTAGTTACCTATATATATATATATATATATAATGTAATTAGTAAATAAATTAATAAGATAGATAGATAGATAGATAGATATGTACCTTCATCTTGTGAAGGATTTCACGGCCAGTCATGGTTGGTTGAATATTTGGTGGATAGTTATCTCTCGTCGGTCGTCGGTGGGTGGATCAGTAGTAGCTGGATATATATTTATTTAGGAGAGGAAAAGAAGGTGTGACTCAGAAAGACATTTTGTACAAGTTGACACGAAAACTTACTACCAAAAGTCCAAAAGTCCACATGGACAAAAACTAACGAGTTAATTGCATTTTTGGTCCCTGTGGTTTGTATATTTTTACAGGTTCAGGACCTTTTCAGGTTTTATTGCATTTTTGGTCCCTATTTCGGAAATCTTTTGCAAATTTGGTACAAATTAACGGTGGCTGTTAAATGAAGCCGTTAAATGCTGTTAGATTAAAAAATGGTGTTTAATTGTAACTTCTTAAAAGTGTAAGGGTTATTTGTGTTAATAGTGTTGGTCAAAATTTTTGTCATGTTGTCCTTCACTTGCTAGCGCAGTGGTTGGACACCCCGGATGTTGTAGCACGGGTCACACGTTCGAATCCCATCTCGAGCGTTGTTACTAGCCAATATTCTTGGCGAGCGAGTTGAATTTACCGGGTGGATCGGCGGGGGGAGGGGATCGGGTAGGCCCACGGTATTCAGTCCGGATACCCGTGGTCCGGCCCTTCGCTGTTTAAAAAAATAAAATAAAATAAAAAAATTTGTCATGTTGTCACTGAAATATACACGTGATTGTTTTGTAAAAACTTATAAAAATTTACGAGCTCTATAAATGAAAGTTTTGTAATGTAGCTTGCTAAATGTAAGAAACAATGGCGGGCGGAATGTTCAACAGTTCGCCGGAAAATTCAAAACGCGCCGGGAAAACAAAATTCACGATTTCTCCCTTCTTTCTTCGAGTAAAAACTCGAAACTGATACCAATCGACTCAGAATTCCACCGCACAAACCCTGACCAAAATGAACTTCAGAAACCGTCGCCGGAAAATATGGCAATTCGCCGGAAAACTTAAATTTGCGATTTCTCTTTTGTTTTTACGAATTAAAACATGAAACCGGTACCAAAATGCTCAGGTTTGCATTCCGCACAAACCCTAGCCTATTATTCTGTCAAAAAACTTTGCCGGAAAATTCGTCAGAAAAGTAACTGTCAACGAATCTTGATGAATCGGAAAACTTAAAATATGAATATGACCGGAATCGGATCGCGAACAAAACCTGATGTTTTTCAGATCAATTTGACAAATCGCGAAAACGAAATCGAAGAGAGAAGTTTGCAGAAAAAAAATTCTTTTTTTTAAATAAAAAAAATGGATATAAAAGGAATAAATTGTGTTAACTGAACAAACTTTTTACTCACACTATTGACACAAAATACCCCTTATACTTTTAGAAATTTACAATTAAACACCATTTTTAATTCTAACAGCACTTAACGGCTTCATTTAACAACACCGTTAATTTGTACCTAATTTGCAAAAGGTTTCCGAAATAGGGACCAAAAATGCAATGAAACCTGAAAAGGTCCTGAACCTGCCAAAACATACAAACCACAGGGACCAAAAATGCAATTAACTCAAAACTAATTTATTATCCCCCCATCCCATCTCTTTCATCATGTATTGTTAACTTTTGTTAACAGATTACCACAAAGAGAAGAGACGTAAAGACTAAGAGGTGAATTCACTATTGTTGTCCTCATAGTTGTCGAATCGTGTATCATGTGTCGACTCGTTTTGTGATTTTTTAAATCGTGACTCGTATCGTAAAAATCATAAAAATAAAAATGATATAACAAAAATATATAATTCATGTGAAAAACATACATATATTGATAATCTTATCATATTTATTTGCAGTTTTAAATTTTCGTAATGAATTCATCATCTTATATATTTTTTAAATACATAACACATTTATTAATAATAAATTCACTAAATTAAAGAGTATTTTATGAATTAATATTATTTTTTTATTGAAGTGTAACGTATCGAACCGATACATTCCGTATCGGACCATCGTATCGTATCGAACCTAGTCAAAACTAGGTCTGAGACACTTACCAAGACGTTACTTTTTCTTTGAGTTTTGATACGACTCGTAAGAGACGTCTCGTGTATCGTACGATACTAACAACTATGGTTGTCCTCCTTTTTTGACCCCCCTAAAGTTTGGGCCACTAAGAGTAGAAATATTTTGATTTTCAGATAAAACATATCCAAGCCCTTTACGAAACAAAGCCCATGTCCACTTTTGTTTTTGCATCCTCCGTAAGTACGAATTCCGCTTAAATATATACCTATACTTAAAATAATAACTAGCACGATACCCGCGTAATACGACGATGACGGTGGACGACGGGTTGGTGGTGGCGGCGAGTGTTGGTGATGGCGGCGTCGAGTAGTGTAAGTAATTAATATAAAGGAGTTTGTGCATATATTTTAGGAAACAAGAGATAAATAATGTAAATAGATAATGGGGATAATTTAAACAAATACTTATCCCAAATGAGTAACTCTTCAATATGGAGGGGATAATTTTTATAAGTGAAGTAAGGCCTAATTAATGTGCCAAAAAAACCCCCTCAGAAAACTCGAAAGCAATATCTCTTCAACAAGATCTCTTTAGCATGAAAACCTCTTTCTACACTACAACATATTAGTGACCAACTGACCAAGCATTCTGAGTGGATTAGTTTTTTGAAACTTTTTCCTTTTTACTATCATGGTCATTTGTTGTATTTTAAATCAAAACAAGTAAATTACTACCGTGCTTCGCAGCGGGGACAAAAAAGTAAACTAAAAATATCATATTTGACAATATTATAAGAACACCAAAAAATGGTACCAAAAAAGGTACTGCCTTACATATTGACAATCGCATCCACTTGCTTATCTTTAATCATGTTGGTTGTCAAAGCGAATGCAAAGAAACCATAACACAGATGTATACAATGCTTAAGCAAAACAGAAGACCCTGAACTCCAAAAATGGCCAAATTTCTATAAGAGAAAATAAGCCAATGGAAGCCACCATGTTTTTCGATTACTACCACCCATGATTAGGAGACACATGAAGTACCAAACATTTGTGTATGCGAGGCTAGAAATTATCAAAATTTTGCTTTTCTTAAGGGTTGTTGTGGCGTCAAAATGAACTTCTAAGGATAAATGAAGGTATCTGATTGTTGAGTATCTCAAGCACCGTAAAAGTTGACAAAATAGGCAAATAGGATTCAAAGGTGAATATTTTATAAAGTTTTAAAATTGAAAACTTCCATTACTTGTTCAATATCATTCATAAACTTTAAACAAAAATTCACAAACTATTAGTGCAATCGACATCAAATCCTTCTATCTGCAATCAACACCAAAAATCAGACCTGAATTTATTAGTCTTCCTACCGTGGACCTTCATGGAGTGCGATGCATCCTTGTTAACATCTTGAATTTCGTCATCATCATCATCCAACACCTCTAACGTTTCTTCTTCCTGCTATTATTCAAAAAGCATAAATCAAGCAACATGTGAAAACAAACACCAATCAATGCTACACATTTTTATGCAATGCTTCTGATTATTAGGGCATCGACATACAGAACTACCAAAAAAGAATGGTAAAAGTTGTTTGATATAAATCAACATAACAGAAAATATAATTATAAGATAAAAACCCAAAACCACATATATATTTGAAATATAAAAGCACAAAACCACATATATATTTGATTTATAAAAGCACAAAACAAAAAAGTGAATAAGGTTATTTTTTAAAAGACGAAAAAGTCGAAAGAGAAGATATATAGTATTACTTCTTATTAGGTGTAGCCGTGTAGAAGCCAATGGTTGAATATGTTTTCAGAACAAACCTTCTCAATAGATTTTGGGGATAAGAACTCTAGACACTTCTTGAAGATATTTTATCTAAATTCATGCATAAGAAAGTAATACTCGACGCATAAAAATTTATACTATTTGCTACAGTAAATTCCCCTCACAATCCTAAGTTACTTTTTAAATATATTTAAAATTAAAGAGGTCAATTTTTATTTGTTTTCATGCTTTTGTTTTTATTAATAACAAAGTAAATTTTCTCTATTTTTAAGCAATTTTTGCTGCAGTTATCGTGTTATTATATTCCAATTTACTAAATATCTTGTTGTAGATGTGACAAAAGGTGATGTGATAAGATGATAAGAGAATCAGATATGATTCAAGGATACAGAACCATGCATAATGTCACCTCAACGACACATCAGCTTTCATCATTTCATTGCTTTTGGGCCGTTATGGATGCAAAATAATGCAGAACGTAGAACCTCACTTTTTAATGTTTTATTTAGTTTTATATTTACATAAATTATTTCTTAAACAAGTTTTAATGAAAACCATTAATAATATAAGTAACTAAATAAATAAATAAATAAATAAATAATAAATATAAATATATATATATATATATATATATATATATATATTGATATATATATTGCAGGTAAAGGTTAAATTGTGTCCTTCACCCACTTTTGCATATATCCCCATCCAACAACAAAAAGAATAGAAAAACCCTTCATTTTCTTTTTCCTTTCCGGCGATTCACAATTAAAATCTTTAACAAAATCACTACACCATTAAACAAGAAGAGGAAAACAGAGTACAAATTTAATCCCGTCACATTCAAAATTTCTTTCTTCACCCACTAACAACTAGGGATGTGCAAATGGCCCGACCTGGCCCGACACGCGAAAACCGTGACCCGAAAATGCAACAAAAGCTTGACCCGTGACCCGGCCCGTTAGCCCTTCGGTGGGTCGGTCGGGTCGGGTTCGGGCGGGTCACGGGTTTTCTTCACCTTTTTTCGGTTTTTGGCTTCACCCGGCCCGACCCGCGCAACCCGTGACCCGAAAATGCAACAAAAGCTTGACCCGTGACCCGGCCCGTTAGCCCTTCGGGCGGATCGGTTCGGGCCGGTTCCGGGTCGGGTCACGGGTTTCGGCCCAAATGCTCATCCCTACTAACAACACTACTTTTATGAATTTTTATGGCCCTAGGTTCAAATTTAATCCCATCATTTTTTATTGTTTATAATTATTATTTGTTTTAGAGAAAAACAGAATACATGTCTTTTTCTTTAATGGTACTATATTTACTAGAAGACAAAAGAAAGCAAGATGCCGGATATCGGCGAAGAAACAAAGAACCCCGAAGGGGTGCTCGGTGCCGGATGGGGGAGGGATGGAAGGGTGGTCGGCGCCGACTGCCATGTCATGCCACATCATTGTTCGGGGTCGGCCTTATATGTCCATACCCCATGCTCTAAGGGCCTAAATAAGATTAGGTCGAGGTGTATATAAGATGATCCATATTTTAAACATTTACATTAAACACTAGTGAAAATGATTTCGCAACACCATGTCACAATCTGATTTGTACATAACAAAACTTGATTGTCATCTCACTTCCACAACAGAAATAAAAGTTGCATGATAAATAAAGATATAAATGTCAGATTTAAATCATTTAGTATATGTAATTGGAGTGTAAGTTCGAGGCCCGTATATGTCTATTTAGATGTCATTTTTACATTTCTAGTTATCTAACTCGTTATTTGAAAAATAAAAATCTTCATGTACAAATTACTTTTCTTAACCACACTGCCATTTGATAATGTGAGTTGAAACTCCCAACAATGGTCCTTAGACTATTGATTAATTTGCTTTTTGTATTTGTGAAATAGATTTATGAAAACTGCTACAATTACACACAATTTATTGTTTAGATTTATTGTTACGAAGTACTGATACGACTATATCTTTTTATCTTGTACATGTCTGGCTATCTTTTTGCAATCTCGTTACAATACATACTAAACGAAAAATGTAATAAAAACTAGTGCCTAGACCCGTGCAATGCACGGATATCCAAAAAAGTTTCTTTAAATTCTTCATTAAACTGGATCTTTATCATCTTTTATATCATGATCAAACATCACATTAGTAATGATATTCATAAAAAGCCGACAACCTAATCATGCTACTATATCCTCGTATTGTCAAACTGATATCACATTACAATTAATGCGTGTTGCTAATGTTGAGGTAATGAAAACGGAAAGGCTATATGATTAACAACATAGAGGTTGGTTATTATAAAATGAGTATCATTATATATCTAAAAGTTGTATCAAGGGGTGGAAGAATTTGACGATTTTTAGTGTTGTATTTATGAGGATTATTAGGGTACTAAATAGGGGTTAATTATTACCATCTTATTTTTCCATTATGAATTATCTATATATATCTAACTAAGGGGTGGAACATTAAGGGTGTTTACATTCATTAACTAATCAGGTTTCATTTAATTGATTGAGGGATATTTTGCTTTCTTCCTGTTGATGAAAGCCGACCTTCGGTTCCATACACTTGTCATTCCTCTTCCAGATTTTTTATGAATTTGATGTTCAGTTCCATATTCGTTCTTTTGACATCATTCTTTCTAAGCTCATTGATGACATTACAGAATCTGATGTATACTTCATTCAATGGTTCACCCTTCTGTTGCTTGAAAGTTTCATACATGTTCAGAACAGTCGACAATCTTATGGTGTTTGACACATCAGATCCTTCCATCTGCTTCTCTACTTCATCCCATATGTCTTTTCCTGTTTCATAGGAGTCCACATTGCAGTAAATGTCATCAGGAAGTGCTTGGTAAAGATAAGCAATTGACATTTGATCAGCTTCAACTCTATTTTTCTGATCTGCATTCCAACTCTCTTCAGGTAGAGCTTCTCCATTAACAGGGTTCTTTGGAATTTCAGGACCATCTTTGTATGATTTCTCAGAAGTTTTCCATTCTTCTGTCTGTCTATCCAGTTCAGAAACCTTTTCTTCCATTGAGGATAAGAACCTCTAAACAAGACAGGAGGTCTTCCTTCAGAACCCAGTGCTAAAGCTTCCCTTGAAGCCATTTCAAAAAAAATTCCAAAAATGATTGAAAATTTTCTATTTTAACTAGATGCAGAGCTTAGACCTCTGCAAATAAAACAAGTAGAAATTTTAAAATTTTGATATTCTTCCCACTTGAAGAATATTGATGAAAAATGGTTTTGAATTGATTTTCTTGAAAAATTTTGATTTGAGAATTTCAAAAACAACTAAGTGCCGAGCTTAATCCTCTGCAAATAGTGTAAGTAGCCAAGTCACAACCCAAGTACACTGATCAACAACCAATTTCAACTGAATGCCGAGCTTAAATCTCTGCAAATGAACC
Organism: Erigeron breviscapus; assembly: GCA_034093135.1. Classification (NCBI taxonomy): domain Eukaryota; kingdom Viridiplantae; phylum Streptophyta; class Magnoliopsida; order Asterales; family Asteraceae; genus Erigeron; species Erigeron breviscapus. The sequence continues at coordinate 151,432,067 of CM067170.1, read as the reverse complement.
TTTCAGAATATAAGCTAAATTCTGAAATTAAGCACAAAATAAGCTTCAATTAAGCTTGTGGATCGCTCAGATACGCTGATTGTGCTCTGATACCAAATGTAAAGTGAAGAATTTGAGCTTATGTGTGTGTTAGTGTGTGTAACAATGGTGGTTTGAAGAGAGAGAAAGTGTGTTTGGCAGGGAAGATTGGTTTGCATTAATGGGTTGAAAGGTTACAAAGTTCTTAATGGAGGGGGTTTATATACATATGAGCTATTTACACTATGCCCCTTCCATATTAACAAGTTTACATTATAAGTACAAATTAACATAAAGGTACACAAATCAACTACTACATCTATATTTCTAACAATAATATATTCCCTTTATCAGATTCTTCACACTGATTATCGAAGACGTTCTTGATAATGCAGAAGAAATTCCAAAATTGGATGACAGCTTTAAATGTGTAATTGCCATGTATAAATCCAACTTAAGAGGCACAGGAAGTGAAATTGCAAGACCTTTTCTGATTCCACCATTCCTGATTAATCTGGTTCCTGCTCAGATTCCTCACCTTAGGGCTTATCTCGAGTGGTTAGTCTCAGCAATGGGGTCTGAAAGCCGACAGACTCCTACCCAAGCTGTGCATAGGTCGCCTAGTGAGGATCCTAGGTCTGATAAAAGAAAAAGAGGGGTTAGTGATGAGGGGACTTCTGAGCAGAGGAGAAGGAAATCGAAAAGAGTTATGTTTGAACAAGAAGCCGTTACACCTGAACCTATTTCTTCACCTGTTTCTCAATCAACACCATCCATTCAAACAACACAATCTCCACCACCCGTTCAATTTTCACAATCTTCACCTTCTCAATCTACACCAATACCATCCGTTGTTTCACCAAATCCACCAATTCTAACACCACCTCGTTTATCACCCGTACTTAATCCTACACCGCTTGCTTCAGCACTACCAAATGAACCACCGGTAATACCTGGTAGACGAATAAAAATGATTGCTCGAAGGTCACCAAAGAAATCAAAGAAGAAATCCAAAAGAAAGCATAAGTCTGCTAGATCTGAACATATTGGTGCCTCAGCAGAGTTGGATGTTGAGCAAGCAACACGAATTGTTGATAATGTTTTATCTGAATTGCAATCTGAGAATGTTAGCACAGGAGATGCAGATGTGCAGGAGGAACAAGGAGGGAATGAGGGCGGAGTTGAAAATACCAGAGAGGTTGAGAGGTCCGAGTTAGGACAAGGGCATAAAGAAAACGTTGGCCCTCCGATAGTTGAAACCAATGTGTCTAGCCGGGATGTCAACCCTAGGGTAGAAGTCGAGAACTCCCCATTCTCGCTTGCACCAAACTCTCCTCGCCATTCTGACTCCTCACAACAGGAGTTAGTCTCACAAATGCACGGGGAACAGCCACGTTCACCACACTCTCCTCATTTGGAGGATGAGAGTGTTGAAATAAGAGAGGATCAGCCCCACCTCTCGCCTTCATTTCGTGCACATGAGTCTAGATCTCCTAGGTACACGGATTCACAAGCTCAGTTGAGTACTGATGCCGGAACAAGCGGAGGGGGACCCACTTTGTGTGACCCTCAAGACAGCTTGGAAATCCTGCCTTAGCTAACATCACGCCAGCTTTAGCCGCAGGTAACAGTCTCAGACCCG
>CM067170.1:151285713-151429407 GCA_034093135.1 Erigeron breviscapus | reverse complement strand
ATGTTAGCACAGGAGATGCAGATGTGCAGGAGGAACAAGGAGGGAATGAGGGAGGAGTTGAAAATACCAGAGAGGTTGAGAGGTCCGGGTTAGGACAAGGGCATAAAGAAAACGTTGGCCCTCCGATAGTTGAAACCAATGTGTCTAGCCGGGATGTCAACCCTAGGGTAGAAGTCGAGAACTCCCCATTCTCGCTTGCACCAAACTCTCCTCGCCATTCTGACTCCTCACAACAGGAGTTAGTCTCACAAACGCACGGGGAACAGCCACGTTCACCACACTTTCCTCATTTGGAGGATGAGAGTGTTGAAATAAGAGAGGATCAGCCCCACCTCTCGCCTTCATTTCGTGCACATGAGTCTAGATCTCCTAGGTATACGGATTCACAAGCTCAGTTGAGTACTGATGCCGGAACAAGCGGAGGGGGACCCACTTTGTGTGACCCTCAAGGACAGCTTGGAAATCTCCTTAGCTAACATCACGCCAGCTTTAGCCGCAGGTAACAGTTCTCAAACCGAGACTGGGGGACAGTATGAACGCCGTAGTGACACTGCTGTTCCTCAGGATCAACCTGAGACTGTATTAACGGGCATTCTCAGTGACCCCGGTGTTGTGAGAGGTGTTGCCCAACAACAACAAGTCCGGACAATGATTTATCACAGTCTAGGACACAACTTGATTCGGGTTGCAAAGCCCATGAATCTGAAACTGCTGGTGAGGGTATAACCCGAGGATCCGCAGGAAATCCTGAATCAGCTTCGCTGAATTTAGGTCACACCACAAATGTGCAAACAACCCCCCTCCTACCCAAACACAAAGAACACCAACACCTATTCAAACATCATCAACCACAACAAATCTTCCAACCAAAGATCAAGCATGTGAAGTTTTACTTGGCATTCTACGTTCTGAAGGGGATTTGTTAACTATGACTGAAAAGGGTGTGTTGAATGCTCTTGAGGTAAGAGAAAGAGAAATTGCTAACGAACGAAGAGTCAAAGCTTTACAAGATCAAGTTGAAAAACAAAAGGCTGAATATGATGCGAAACTTGCTGCATTTGAGCTAAGGTTGTTAGCATTAGAATCTTGCCGACCGGCCTCAGTTGCTTCTCGACGGGATGATCCTGATTTTGATGATCACCCCGAGGGGGAGAACCAAGGAGAAGGTCAAACTGATATTGATGATTCTTCGGCAAGAGTTGATGTGAATGTTGAGGATGTAGTAATGGAAGAAAGAACTGAGGGTGGAAACCAAGATGAAACTCAAAGAGAAGTTGATCAAATAGTTAAAGAATTCACTGAAAGATTGAATGAAAGAAACAATGAAGATGATCCAGAGGAGATTGAAAGAATTGCTGAAATAAAAAGAAAATTTTATGAAGTGTTTGGAGCTGATAGTGATGAAGAAGAAGAAGAAGAGAATGAGAATGTTGTAGTTGATGAAGAAGAAGGGTTTGTGATTGAAAATGAAGTGATGGAATATGCTGAAGGCGAAGCAGAAGATGAGGCAAGAAAAGATAATGTAATCTTGGATGAGCCAAAAATAGTTGAGACTCCAGCAAATGTAGAAGCTGATGAAGAACCAATGATTGAAGAATTTCCAGATCTTGACTACTTTAAAACAGGTTCTTCAAGCAGAATTGAAGTTGGAGAATCTTCTGTTCCTGCTAGCACAACTCCACAGCATTACACTTTTGGAGACTTCAATAGTTTTGATGAATTGAGAAAGACTCCTGAAGCTGCATCTCAGAATTTCAAGAAGTCAACATATAAACAAGTGTTGAAAGAGGCAATCATATCCGAGGAAGTTCTTCCTGATTATTTTCCAACAGAATTGACTGAAGAACAAAGGAGGTTTATTAATCGGGGATACTTCTTGAGGGATAAAGAAAGAATGGTTGCTCTGGGTGTTAAGCCAAAGGAGGCAGCTAAGAAGTCTAGATTTCTGGAAGAAAGAGCTTATCCGATCTTTTGTGGAGCTACCAAAGTTACCAAAACAAAGAGACCAGAGTTGGATTCGATGTACAAGTTTAAGGAAGCAAGACAAATTGAAGAGTACAAAGAGCTTCTTAAACTCACTAAGCAATACAATCCAAAGCTTCTCGAAGAACAAAGAAACCACAAGATTTTGGTGCTTGTCAGAGTAATCTTGGTTAAAAGGGTTTCTATCTCTGTACCTTGCTTTCATGTGAAAAAGAGATAACAATAAGATGTACAGATTCACAGAAGCTCAGTTCAAGCTGCTGCCAGTTGATGACATTATCTTTCTCTATAACCATTTCTTGAATGCAATGCAAGATACAAAGAAGATGTTATTGCCTTTGAAGCTGTTAAAAGATACATGTCAAGCTGCATTCAATACGCTTCATTGGAAGACTTTCAAATTGGTTTGAAGTTGTTAAGAGAAAGATTAATGTACCATATCCAGATCAAAGTCTTTACACCGGAAACATCGAACAGCTCAGTATTGGTCATGTCATAGAAGAACCATCCTTCGGTGTTGTCTTTTTGAATAGCAGAAAGAAGAAGATTTTCATTCGTATAGATGAACTTGCTTCTTATTCAGATGGAACATTAGAATTTTGTAAGATGTTTTGTTGTGCTTGAAAGAAGATGATCAAGATGAAAAGAAAAAGGAAGTATTTGATAAAGTGATCTCCAAGATCAATCAAAGACTCGAGTACAGAGACAGTATCAAAATGATGAGAGAGGCAAAGAATGTTCAGAAGTCTAAGTACGTCGTACGTCGAAGAGGAGGTTGTTGGATCAAGTACGAGCCAAGTCATCTTCCAGGCCCACAAAACATTCCCCCAAGAAACTATGAAGCAAACATGATTGTTCCTGATGACAGACCTGAAGAAGATAATTGGTTCTGGCATCCAAACAAAGATAGACCGAATACAAGAGCTTGAAGAATGACAAAGACTGGATATTTTCACAAATCACTACTAAGGGGGAGATTGTTAGAAATATAGATGTAGTAGTTGATTTGTGTACCTTTATGTTAATTTGTACTTATAATGTAAACTTGTTAATATGGAAGGGGGCATAGTGTAAATAGCTCATATGTATATAAACCCCCTCCATTAAGAACTTTGTAACCTTTCACCCCATTTATGCAAACTAATCTTCCCTGCCAAACACACTTTCTCTCTCTACTTTCTCTCTCTTCAAACCACCATTGTTACACACACTAACACACACATAAGCTCAAATTCTTCACTTTACAATTTTCAACTCCGCCCTCATTCCCTCCTTGTTCCTCCTGCACATCTGCATCTCCTGTGCTAACATTCTCAGATTGCAATTCAGATACAACATTATCAACAATTCGTGTTGCTTGCTCAACATCCAACTCTGCTGAGGCACCAATATGTTCAGATCTAGCAGACTTATGCTTTCTTTTGGATTTCTTCTTTGATTTCTTTGGTGACCTTCGAGCAATCATTTTTATTCGTCTACCAGGTATTATCGGTGGTTCATTTGGTAGTGCTGAAGCAAGCGGTGTAGGATTAAGTATGGGTGATAAACGAGGTGGTGTTAGAATTGGTGGATTTGGTGAAACAACGGATGGTATTGGTGTAGATTGAGAAGGTGAAGATTGTGAAAATTGAACGGGTGGTGGAGATTGTGTTGTTTGAATGGATGGTGTTGATTGAGAAACAGGTGAAGAAATAGGTTCAGGTGTAACGGCTTCTTGTTCAAACATAACTCTTTTCGATTTCCTTCTCCTCTGCTCAGAAGTCCCCTCATCACTAACCCCTCTTTTTCTTTTATCAGACCTAGGACCCTCACTAGGCGACCTATGCACAGCTTGGGTAGGAGTCTGTCGGCTTTCAGACCCCATTGCTGAGACTAACCACTCGAGATAAGCCCTAAGGTGAGGACTCTGAGCAGGAACCAGATTAATCAGGAATGGTGGAATCGGAAAAGGTCTTGCAATTTCACTTCCTGTGCCTCTTAAGTTGGATTTATACATGGCAATTACACATTTAAAGCTGTCATCCTGTTGAAGCATGTTGATGTGACAACAGCAACTTAGATTTGATTATGTCTTATTCATCTATATGTAATTGATAGATTATAGACTTTGTGTTTTAATAATGATTGATTACATGTTTTGGTGTTATTTATATGTTTATATATGATGTTTGTTATGTATATCATACAAGTACAAACATAATATATGTTAGGTTCTTGTACATAAAGTACTTGGAAAATAACAAGGCATAGATATTGATGGAAAGTTGTACTAACGAAGATGATCTTCGTTAGGAACGAACGAAGATAATCTTCGTTTGATGGGCTGGGCTGCTAAGTTCGTAAGAACAAAGCCCAGCAGGCCCAATATCGATCGTGAACATATATAAACGATTGGAAAACCTAAATTGAGCATTCCAGTCGATATATCACACACACCAAAGCTACTAAGTTCGTTGCTAAGCTATAGCAAACGAATATAGATCACATAAGGCTGATTATATTGATATAATTAGCAATATAAACGATAACTAATCAAACTAGTTATCTCGTGAGGATTCCGCACTCACGACATAACAATAGACGATCTCGAGAGCGATCCGTAGCTATCGAGGGACTCACAAGTGGTATCAGAGCCGTTCGATATCTTATCGAAGGGTTGAGATCGTTTGTTTGATTGTTTTTCTCAAAAATAGCCTCCCGAACACTTTCTGTCGTTAAGTTCGTTTGCCTTACGAACTTAGCGAAACGAAGTTATTCAACGAAGTTAGCAAACGAATTTAACTTAAATTCGTTCGAAATTCATCAAACGAAGATAGACTACGAAGTTTCTTTCATTTTCGTTTTGAATCTTCTTCAAACGAATTTTGTTTACGAACTTAACTTATCTTCGTTCGTTCCTGTCTACGAACTTAACTAACTTCGTTCAGAATTTTTGTCCACGAAATTAGGCTATCTTCGTACTGACTCGTTCTACGAATTTAATCTAAATTCGTTCCTTTTTTATCTTCGTTTGAACAGTATTTTTCACTTATGGCTTCTTCATCATCAACCAACAATGCTGTTGCCCAATATCTCAATTCTCTAGTTTATCATGATCATCTGGTAGGGCGTACTAATTCTCCACCAAAATTAGTTTCATTAGCTGACTTTTGGGCGTGGAGAGGTCGATTTGAAGATTTCATTCAACGAGAAGACTTGAATATGTGGCTCATGATCACTGAAGGTTATGAATGGCCCACTCTTACTGTGAATGGAGTTACTTCTACATACAAGGTGGGAGAATTAACGGGCGAAGAAAAGGCTAACTACGCCATTGAAGTAAAGGCTCTTTCCACACTTCGTATGTGCATTCCTCAAGAGTTGGTGCACTTGTTTCCTAAACAAGAATACAAGACTTCAAAGCAATTGTTCGATGCTATTGAAGCTCATTGTGAAGGTGATCCATTATTGAAGCAAAATAGAATTAAAATGCTTAAGAAACAATTTGATTGCTTCAATGCCACAAAGAATGAACAAGTTGAGGATCTTATTTTGAGATATCAACATCTTCTTGCTGAATTAGCATATTTTGATCTTAGATACACTCCTACTGAGATAGTGGATAAATTCTTAGATGGTTTGCCGAAAGCTTACAGAGAATTTCGTCATGGATTACAAGAAAGAGCTGATTATGCTTCTCTTCGAATAGATGGAGTTATATCCACTCTAAGAAACAGAGAAATGAAGGATAAGGCAAAAGATCTTCAAGACAACTTCACACAAGATCCATCTCTCTATCATGCCACTATGAAAAATCCAACAGCTGATGTTAATGCTTTCTTTTCTGGAGTTGGTACTACTGGTGAGACAGACAATTGTGGTGCACAAATGGATGGAGATGATTCTTTCGGATTCATGGCTACTGATGCTGGTAACAAGGGAAAAAGGGCTAATGACGGTGCAAAGACTGGAAATATGAAATTCGGAAACATTTCATCTTCTTCTGCAGGTTACAAATCCATGCCTATGAATATGAAATCAGCTGAGGGTAGGATGAATGTATTTGCTGCAATGTGTGCTGCACATGAAGCTTTTGTTGCAGGAAGAATCACAGATCCAGCACTTATTGATGAAGATTACGATCAGATAGATCCAGATGATGTTGAAGAAATGGATCTGAAATGGCAATTGGCAATGATCACCAGGAGAGTACAAAAGTTTATGAATAGAACAGGCAGACAGCTTACAGGAGGTACTCAAGGATTTGACAAGTCAAAGGTGAAATGCTATAACTGCGAAGGTTTTGGACATTTTGCCAGAGAATGTCAACGGCCTAAGAAAGAGGCAAATGTTACTCCTGCACGTCAAGATAGAGGTGGTAATCGTCCGTTCAATCAAAATCCTACTAGAGCTCTTTTGTTGACTGATGATCCTACTGCTAATGTCACTGGAAATGACAAGGCTATAGTAGTTGTTCAACCAGATGGTTCTTATGTTTGGAATCTTCCACATGATGAGAACAATAATGCTTATTTGGCCGAAATTCTTGATGATATGGCTCAAATAGTTGATTCTCCAGATGATTTCATGGACACCACAGTCTACCACAGTGAAGAGCAATTGTATGAAAATACTAAAAGTTCGAATGTGGAATCTGTTGCTGCTGGTGTATATGATACTGATTCCGAATCTGACAATGAGTTAGAAGAAGTCAAGAACTTTGATGAAGTGAAAGCTACTGAAGAGGTGAAAGCAGCTGAGGTTAAAGATGATTCTGCCACAGAAAAGGGTGAAAAGACTATTGAGGAGCAGATGCAAGATTTCGAGATTCCGGCTGGCATGACTGTGGATGACTTTGTTGCTTACATGGCAGATTGCAAAGAGGCAGACCAACAGGTATCTTGTTCTTTACATACTATTGTTCATGTTTGCAAAATTGTTAATCGCATGTTTGATGAACTTGAACAAAAGAATGAACAAATCAAGAAATTAGAATCTGTTGTCAATACTGCTCATGATGAAAGAGATAAATTAATTAAAAAGGGTCTAACTGTAAATGATAAGGAAAAATTTTTTAAGGAAAAGATTAGATCCTTAGAATCTGACATTAGAGCAATGAAAGACAAAGTCAATCATTCTGTGGCTATAGAAAGAGTAAGTAGTGATGCTTATTCCTTGTTAGCTAGAAAGTGTGCTGCCGTAGAAAAGGAACTTGCTGATGCTAGGATAGAAATCTTGGAATTTAAGGCTAAATCTGATTCTGCTAGACATTCTGAGCTTTTGATGCATATGAAAAAGTTTGAGAATTCTTCTTCTAAAAGTCTTGAAACTGCTAAGATTTCTTATAAAGATGTGCCTCCTCCTTTCAATAATAACTATACTCCTGTTGAACCTAATATTCCTGAAATCCTACTTCAACCTAGTGTTGTAGATGGTAAACCAAAAGACTCAATTTCCGAGGCAAAGTTGCCTGAGGGAACAAAAGAGTCTAAAGGAGTTTCTTCTCAACCTAACAAGGAAGAGAAATTGAAAGGTGTTGCTTTAAATCAGTCTACTTCTTATGGTCAGAAAGACAGTATTGTACACTTTACACTTCATAAGAGTAATAGGGTCTATACTGAGTTAGAATTCCCATTAGAATCTATTGACCCTAAGAGGATTGATAAAGTGTGGGATGTTGCTATTGAGGATATGAAGAAATTAAGTCAGCAACGTCTCACTCCATTACCTAAGCAGTCTAGGATTAGAAAATCTGAAGATAACTTAGCAGTTAATGAAGAAGCAACTAAGGTTTTAAAGCACATTTTAATGCCTGCACTTAAGAAATCTTCAAGTAAAGATAGACATGAGAAAGATGGTGCTAGGAAGTCTAGGATATCACCAACTAAACAAGACCCTGAAAAGGAAAATCAAAGAAAAACAAGTAAGTCAGTGGACACTAGTGCTAATCATGAATCTGTAAGTATCGATAATAAGGTAGATACAAACAAAAAGTTCAAGGTCCTCTCTTGCTTTGCTTGTCATGAAAAGGGTCATGTTTATAGTGTATGTCCAAATAGACCTCGAAGATCAGGTTCTCCTTCAAAGGCTTCCACTTCAGAAGGAAAAAGGGGGTTGGGTAATAATAAACAGGTTTATGAGTCTAAAGTTCAATCTTCTCCAAAACCGTTTACTATACCTCAACGACGTGAATCTCCACTGAAAGGTTCCTCAGGAAATGTTCATAGGATTTCAAATCGTTTTCAAACACCTCCACGACCTGATCGTTCTGTTCCTAAAAGTCAAAATTCATTCTATGACCAAATTCATTCGAGTGTTCGATCTTCTTATGGCCCTCATTCTCCTAGATCTTCTCCGACGAGAGGTCAGAAGTCTTCTCCTGTGAGAAGACGAGATGAGAATCATGTTCCACCCACGGCTTCTAGCAATGGGTATTGGACTGAACTGATTCTAAGGGATGAGAAGGGACGACCCAAACCTCAGAAGGTTTGGGTCCCCAATGAAAACTAATTTTTCTCATTTTATGTGCAGAGAGTTCCTAGGAAACCAATCCATTTATGGTACCTTGACAGTGGATGCTCCAGGCACATGACAGGGGACAGGAAACTCTTGTCCAATTTTACTGGTATAAATGGGTCGTATGTTTGTTTTGCTGGATCCAAGGGCGGCAACATCACCGGTCAGGGAGATGTCGTGAATGGACAACTTACTCTAGAAAGAGTAAACTATGTGGAACAACTTACTCATAATCTAATGAGTGTCTCACAGATCTGTGACAAGGGCAACAATGTTCATTTCACAGAAAAGGAGGCATTCATCTTGAAGCCGGGTTTCGTTATTCCAGAAGAATGGATTATGCTCAGAGCTCCTAGGAAGAGAGACATCTATGGCTTAGTTTTAGGTGTTGATAATCCAACGGAGCCCCTCTGTTTGTTGAGCAAAGCAAATGAGTCTGAATCTCTCCTCTGGCATCGAAGAATGGGACATATCAACTTTCGGAAGATGAATGAACTTGTTAATCTTGGTTTAGTTGATGGTGTTCCAGTTAAGAAGTTTGGGATGGAAGATAAATGTGTACCATGTTTGAAAGGAAAGCAACACAAGAATCCTCATAAATCAAAGGTGCACAACTCTATATCCAAACCATTCGAACTACTTCATATGGATCTCTTTGGTCCTGTGAACGCAAGAAGCATTGGAGGGATGTACTACTGTTTGGTGATCACTGATGATTACTCAAGGTACTCATGGGTATTTTTCTTGAAGACAAAGGACGAGACCGCAAACCGGTTTATGGATTTTGTTAGACAAGTTGAGAATGTCCATGAAGTTAAAGTTAAGAGAATCAGGAGTGACAATGGCACTGAGTTCAAGAACAATACTCTTACGGTTTTTTGCTTGACCAAGGGTATTCAACATCAATTTAGTGCACCGTATGAGCCACAGCAGAATGGAGTAGCTGAGAGGAAAAACAGGACTTTGATAGAAACAGCCAGGACGATGCTTGCTGATTCAGGGCTTCCTGTTACTTTCTGGGGGGAGGCAGTAAATACAGCTTGTCACATTTTAAATCGGGTTTTAACAGTTAAACGGTTCAAGAAAACTTGTTATGAACTTTTGCACAACAAAAAGCCCAATTTGCAAAATGTTGAGCCATTTGGTGTTCCTTGTACTTTTCTTAAGGTACTTCCTCAGGGTAAATTTGATCCCAAATCAGAGGAGGGTTTCTTCTTAGGTTATGTACCTAGTACACCAATTCGGCGTGTGTACAATCAGAAAACTGGCAAAGTAAATTTTGGTACAAATGTTGTAATTGTCAGTCATCAACCTGCTGTACACATTGGTCCTGCTAATGACTTCGATTATGATGGTGTCTTCACCTCTTTTCGTGGTCCTGTTTCTTTTACAGGTGTTCCGATTGTGGAAGATGTAGTTACTCTTCATGATCCACTTGAAGGCGGACCGGTTCCTGTCTCTTCTCCTGTTTCTTCATCATTTATTAAGCCTGCTTCTAAATCTGGAGAGTCAAGTGGGACCAAAGAAGCAGACTCTACTTTAGAGACTGCTCCTAAAAATCTTACTGATCCTTTACATATACCGCTACCTGATGATCCTTTCTATGATACTGATGACACGGAAGGTGAAAATCAGGAAGAGCCTAAAACTCCAGAACATCATGTCCAGACTAACTTGGGGAATGATCTTACAGTTGACACGGTTTCTCAAACAAGAGTCAACAAGGATCATCCAGTAGAGCAAATCATTGGTGATGCTTCTGCCTCTGTTCGTACGAGGAATCAGAATAGGAACAATCTGTCAAGTATGTTTGCTGAAGTTAAGGATTCTGGGGCAATTACTTGGTACTTGTATTTTTGCTTCATCTCTCAGGTTGAGCCTAAAAATGTTGGAATGGCTCTTAAAGATCCGTCATGGGTTGAGGCGATGCAAGAAGAATTGGCTCAGTTTCGGAAGCTTGATGTATGGAAGTTAGTTGACTTACCTCATGGTGAATCTCCTTTATCTACGCGATGGGTTTTTCGTTGTAAAAAGGATGACAAAGGTGTTGTCACTCGCAATAAGGCTCGGTTGGTAGTTAGAGGATTTGAGCAACAAGAAGGTTTTGATTACGATGAGACTTTTGCACCTGTAGCTAGACTAGAAGCTATTCGATTATTTCTGGCATTTGCTAGTTATCAAGGTATAAAGGTGTATCAACTTGACGTAAAGAGTGCCTTTTTGTATGGAGAAATTAGAGAAGAAGTGTATGTAGATCAACCTCAGGGGTTTGAGGATCCAGATTTCCCCAATAGAGTGTATCGTCTTGATAAGGCTCTATATGGTTTACATCAGGCTCCTCGATCATGGTATGAAAAACTGTCTACTCATTTGCATGAAAATGGTTTTACTCGAGGTTCTATTGACAGCACGTTGTTCATCAAATGGAAAGGGAAGGACTATTTGCTTGTACAGGTTTACGTTGATGATATCATTTTTGGTTCATCTGATAAGAACATGTGCAAGGAGTTTGAGCAGAGCATGAAGGCTAAGTTCGAAATGAGTGCTATGGGGGAATTAACTTTCTTCCTTGGATTACAGGTGGATCAACTGAAGGATGGGTTCTTTATTCATCAGAGCAAGTATGTTCAGGATCTTCTTACAAGGTTTCGAATGACCGATGCTAAAGATGCAATTACTCCCATTCAGACTAATCATGGGCTGTGTCCTGATAAGACTAATGATCCAGAAGTCGATGCAACTCAATATCGGGCTATTATTGGTTCCTTGATGTATCTGACGGCTTCACGTCCAGACATTACCTTTGCTGTTTGTATGTGTGCTAGATATCAGGCTAATCCGAAAGAGTCACATATGAAAGCTGCGAAAAGGATTCTTCGTTATGTGAAGGCCAAGCCTCGTCTAGGGCTTTGGTATCCCATGCATGGTTCCTTTGAATTCAAAGCTTATACTGATTCGGATTATGGTGGCTGCAGTTCGGATAGGAAATCAACGTCAGGTGGATGTCAGCTTTTAGGGGGGAGAATTATATCGTGGCAGTGCAAAAAGCAGACATCTGTTGCACAGTCTACCTGTGAAGCAGAGTACATAGCTGCTGGTCAATGCTGTTCTCAGGTACTTTGGATACAGCAACAATTGCGCGACTATGGTATGGATATCTCAGACTCTCCTATTTGTATTGATAATAAGTCTGCCATTGATATTACTAAGAATCCGAAAAACTTTAAAGTCACCAAGCACATAGATATAAAGCATCACTTTTTGCGTGACTGTTTTGAGAAAAAGCTTATTCATTTAGAAAAGGTTGTTACTGATGATAACCTTGCTGATCTTTATACTAAAGCTTTTGATAGACCTCGTCATGAGTTGTTATATCAACTCAATGGTATGAAGAATGCCGAGTAGTTTCTCTCAAAGAACTTTAATTTTTTTCTTTTTGTGTCTTAGTAGTTTAAGTCGTACATAGATAGAGTCAAAAATACAAAAAGAGTTGTCTTAGTATAAGTCTGTATATATCTAGTGTCAGAAAAATACAAAAAGAGTTGTCTTAGTATAAGTCTGTATATATCTAGTGTCAGAAAAATACAAAAAGAGTTGTCTTAGTATAAGTCTGTATATATCTAGTGTCAGAAAAATACAAAAAGAGTTGTCTTAGTATAAGTCTGTATATATCTAGTGTCATAAAAATACAAAAAGAGTTGTCTTAGTATAAGTCTGTATATATCTAGTGTCAGAAAAATACAAAAACATTGTCTTAGTATAAGTCGTATATATAGAGTCATAAAAATACAAAAAGAGTTGTCTTAGTATAAGTCTGTATATATCTAGTGTCATAAAAATACAAAAAGAGTTGTCTTAGTATAAGTCTGTATATATCTAGTGTCAGAAAAATACAAAAACATTGTCTTAGTATAAGTCGTATATATCTAGAGTCATAAAAATACAAAAAGAGTTGTCTTAGTATAAGTCTGTATATATCTAGTGTCAGAAAAATACAAAAACATTGTCTTAGTATAAGTCGTATATATCTAGAGTCATAAAAACACAAAAAGAGTTGTCTTAGTATAAGTCTGTATATATCTAGTGTCAGAAAAATACAAAAACATTGTCTTAGTATAAGTCTGTATATATCTAGTGTCAGAAACCAAAAAGGAGACTGGAAGTACCGAGTGTTTAAGAGGACAAACATATTGGTAATCGTTTTTGGATCACTGTTCATAACTAATAATAAGAGAATTATTTCTCGCAGTTAGGCTTATGTAAATGCTAATCTGATCTGATCAGCAGTACCCTAGTCACATGTGAATAATGAATACATTTAGATAACTATTGTGTATAGTATAGTTTATTATTCTGTAATTTTTATTCTAAGTTATTTTTCTATTTTATTGAGTCAAAATAAGTATTTTCATAAGTTCTTATTGCACGAGAGATTCTACTTAAATTCTGTTGAGTATATGTTTTGCTGAATTCATTCATTTGAATTCTTGATGAGGTTATGCGATTTGTACAAAAGAAGATTTTCTGATATGGACATTAATTTGTTTAAGTTTAGAAAATGATCTTTTAAAACTTTGTGACAAGTCAATGTTATTTGAAATCTCACAAGTTTCAGTTTTTACAAGTTATGAATTTAATTAATAACTTGGTGACATTTTAGGGTTTGACAATGGAATGACCTCCCTTGATCTTATGTTAAAATCTTGATTAGTTCATAATTGTTAATCCTAATTTTGTGTGTTTTAGCTTAACTTTTCTGCATTATTATGCCTTTGCTTTTAATGCGTTAATGAGTTTGTGGTAAGTGTGCAGTGTTCAGGTTAAGAAGATAGAGTTGGAGTGCTGATTTTTGTTGCAATACAGTGTTATTCATACTGATGATATCATGGAGATAAGATTTTTGGTGTGAAATGACAATATTGTGATGCAAATATGAGCACGTGAAGGAAGAATACATGAATCTGCTTTTTAAGAGTATTTATTTACTTTACATTTCATGTATTTAGTGAAAATAATCAGTGTTGATACGTGTTTCTTTTAATTCTCGTACCTTAACTTATGACATGAATTCGGAAACTTTATAAAATTCTTCATTGGATTTTTGGAATATTCATTGTTTGTTAGTTATGTAGATGGCATCTTATATGGGACTTAAGTGTTTCAAGATGGTTTGCTGTCAAGCATCTCAATGATTAGAGAAATGCTTTCCGTATCATGGTCGTGGTTGGTAACGATGTTAATATGTTCATTGATTATTTTCAGGTTTGTTAATGGTTGATTTTAGATCATGGGGTTTTGTTTTTATTCAAGATTATAATGTTTGTAAAATACTTACATTATGATGATGATTTTAGATGGTGGTACTTTTTGGTACAAGGCATGAACAAGTTGTTTTTAACGAGTTGTTGCTATGTACAGGATTAGGTCAAAGGGGTCGCATTGTGGACAGTTTCGTGATGACGAATCTTGAAAAATTTTCTAAGTACAAAACTTGTTCTTACGAAGATAGTGATTAACTTCGTTTGGAATTGTACTCAGAAAAATGGAACTCATTTTGTTACCATCTAAATTCGTTTCATTAGGTTATAAACGAAGATGACTTCTATCTTCGTTCCAATTGAGTTTACGAAGGTTAAACTCGTTCCACTTATATTCGACCGATCCTTTTACCCGACCCATTTTGACCCATCTTTTACCCATCCATATATATATCCAACCTTAATTCGTTTTTCTCTTTTTTATTACCAAACGACTTTAAGCTGCTTAACCCCAATATATTCATCAATCAAATACTTTGATTTCAGTTGATTTTCGGTTTATTATTTCGATTTTTGTTGAAATAAGTAATTCAGGTATCTAATCTAGCATTGTCATTCACATTTCCTCAATTTTTAATTCTAGTTTTTGCCCAATTTTTACATGAACTCATTCGGTTTTTAAAATATATTTTAAATTCTAGGGTTTAATTTCGTTCTTGATTTTAAATCCATTGGATTCTTAATTCGTTTACAAAATCGATATGGGTTATGTTCTTTTTAAGTGTTACGATTGTTTTGTAACTAATTTCGGGCAAAACAAGGGTTAATCATTGTTATTGAAATCAACTTATTTGATTTTGGAACCAACAGACCGTTCAGAATGACTACGAACTTAAATGATGACAAACGAACTTAGACTTTTCCTTCAACTAACGAACTTAGAAGTTCTTGTGACAAACGAACTTATTTATGCTTCAAAAGCTATCTTCGTTCATTGTTACCAACGAACTTAACATCTATTTTCGTTTAATGTTATCCAACGAATTTAAAGTCTATCTTCGTTCATTCCTAACTAACGAATTTAAAGTCTATCTTCGTTCATTCCTAACTAACGAATTTAAAGTCTATCTTCGTTCATTCCTAACTAACGAATTTAAAGTCTATCTTCGTTCATTCCTAACTAACGAATTTAAAGTCTATCTTCGTTCATTCCTAACTAACGAATTTAAAGTCTATCTTCGTTCATTCCTAACTAACGAATTTAAAGTCTATCTTCGTTCATTCCTAACTAACGAATTTAAAGTCTATCTTCGTTCCAATTGAGTTTACGAAGGTTAAACTCGTTCCACTTATATTCGACCGATCCTTTTACCCGACCCATTTTGACCCATCTTTTACCCATCCATATATATATCCAACCTTAATTCGTTTTTCTCTTTTTTATTACCAAACGACTTTAAGCTGCTTAACCCCAATATATTCATCAATCAAATACTTTGATTTCAGTTGATTTTCGGTTTATTATTTCGATTTTTGTTGAAATAAGTAATTCAGGTATCTAATCTAGCATTGTCATTCACATTTCCTCAATTTTTAATTCTAGTTTTTGCCCAATTTTTACATGAACTCATTCGGTTTTTAAAATATATTTTAAATTCTAGGGTTTAATTTCGTTCTTGATTTTAAATCCATTGGATTCTTAATTCGTTTACAAAATCGATATGGGTTATGTTCTTTTTAAGTGTTACGATTGTTTTGTAACTAATTTCGGGCAAAACAAGGGTTAATCATTGTTATTGAAATCAACTTATTTGATTTTGGAACCAACAGACCGTTCAGAATGACTACGAACTTAAATGATGACAAACGAACTTAGACTTTTCCTTCAACTAACGAACTTAGAAGTTCTTGTGACAAACGAACTTATTTATGCTTCAAAAGCTATCTTCGTTCATTGTTACCAACGAACTTAACATCTATTTTCGTTTAATGTTATCCAACGAATTTAAAGTCTATCTTCGTTCATTCCTAACTAACGAATTTAAAGTCTATCTTCGTTCATTCCTAACTAACGAATTTAAAGTCTATCTTC
The DNA here is from genome assembly GCA_034093135.1 of Erigeron breviscapus. Lineage (NCBI taxonomy): Eukaryota > Viridiplantae > Streptophyta > Magnoliopsida > Asterales > Asteraceae > Erigeron > Erigeron breviscapus. The sequence goes on along the minus strand of CM067170.1, from coordinate 151,413,579 downwards.
GTTCATTCCTAACTAACGAATTTAAAGTCTATCTTCGTTCATTCCTAACTAACGAATTTAAAGTCTATCTTCGTTCATTCCTAACTAACGAATTTAAAGTCTATCTTCGTTCATTCCTAACTAACGAATTTAAAGTCTATCTTCGTTCATTCCTAACTAACGAATTTAAAGTCTATCTTCGTTCATTCCTAACTAACGAATTTAAAGTCTATCTTCGTTCATTCCTAACTAACGAATTTAAAGTCTATCTTCGTTCATTCCTAACTAACGAATTTAAAGTCTATCTTCGTTCATTCCTAACTAACGAATTTAAAGTCTATCTTCGTTCATTCCTAACTAACGAATTTAAAGTCTATCTTCGTTCATTCCTAACTAACGAATTTAAAGTCTATCTTCGTTCATTCCTAACTAACGAATTTAAAGTCTATCTTCGTTCATTCCTAACTAACGAATTTAAAGTCTATCTTCGTTCATTCCTAACTAACGAATTTAAAGTCTATCTTCGTTCATTCCTAACTAACGAATTTAAAGTCTATCTTCGTTCATTCCTAACTAACGAATTTAAAGTCTATCTTCGTTCATTCCTAACTAACGAATTTAAAGTCTATCTTCGTTCATTCCTAACTAACGAATTTAAAGTCTATCTTCGTTCATTCCTAACTAACGAATTTAAAGTCTATCTTCGTTCATTCCTAACTAACGAATTTAAAGTCTATCTTCGTTCATTCCTAACTAACGAATTTAAAGTCTATCTTCGTTCATTCCTAACTAACGAATTTAAAGTCTATCTTCGTTCATTCCTAACTAACGAATTTAAAGTCTATCTTCGTTCATTCCTAACTAACGAATTTAAAGTCTATCTTCGTTCATTCCTAACTAACGAATTTAAAGTCTATCTTCGTTCATTCCTAACTAACGAATTTAAAGTCTATCTTCGTTCATTCCTAACTAACGAATTTAAAGTCTATCTTCGTTCATTCCTAACTAACGAATTTAAAGTCTATCTTCGTTCATTCCTAACTAACGAATTTAAAGTCTATCTTCGTTCATTCCTAACTAACGAATTTAAAGTCTATCTTCGTTCATTCCTAACTAACGAATTTAAAGTCTATCTTCGTTCATTCCTAACTAACGAATTTAAAGTCTATCTTCGTTCATTCCTAACTAACGAATTTAAAGTCTATCTTCGTTCATTCCTAACTAACGAATTTAAAGTCTATCTTCGTTCATTCCTAACTAACGAATTTAAAGTCTATCTTCGTTCATTCCTAACTAACGAATTTAAAGTCTATCTTCGTTCATTCCTAACTAACGAATTTAAAGTCTATCTTCGTTCATTCCTAACTAACGAATTTAAAGTCTATCTTCGTTCATTCCTAACTAACGAATTTAAAGTCTATCTTCGTTCATTCCTAACTAACGAATTTAAAGTCTATCTTCGTTCATTCCTAACTAACGAATTTAAAGTCTATCTTCGTTCATTCCTAACTAACGAATTTAAAGTCTATCTTCGTTCATTCCTAACTAACGAATTTAAAGTCTATCTTCGTTCATTCCTAACTAACGAATTTAAAGTCTATCTTCGTTCATTCCTAACTAACGAATTTAAAGTCTATCTTCGTTCATTCCTAACTAACGAATTTAAAGTCTATCTTCGTTCATTCCTAACTAACGAATTTAAAGTCTATCTTCGTTCATTCCTAACTAACGAATTTAAAGTCTATCTTCGTTCATTCCTAACTAACGAATTTAAAGTCTATCTTCGTTCATTCCTAACTAACGAATTTAAAGTCTATCTTCGTTCATTCCTAACTAACGAATTTAAAGTCTATCTTCGTTCATTCCTAACTAACGAATTTAAAGTCTATCTTCGTTCATTCCTAACTAACGAATTTAAAGTCTATCTTCGTTCATTCCTAACTAACGAATTTAAAGTCTATCTTCGTTCATTCCTAACTAACGAATTTAAAGTCTATCTTCGTTCATTCCTAACTAACGAATTTAAAGTCTATCTTCGTTCATTCCTAACTAACGAATTTAAAGTCTATCTTCGTTCATTCCTAACTAACGAATTTAAAGTCTATCTTCGTTCATTCCTAACTAACGAATTTAAAGTCTATCTTCGTTCATTCCTAACTAACGAATTTAAAGTCTATCTTCGTTCATTCCTAACTAACGAATTTAAAGTCTATCTTCGTACATTCCTAACTAACGAATTTAAAGTCTAATGAGCAATCGTAAGGCCGGATTTGATCAACTTTCTGCTACGATTTCTTCACAGATGATTGCTTTGGTTTATAATCGACCTTATCCGTTTTCAACATACTTCTTTCATGAGTTTCTTGGTCAAATCAATGCTAAACCGAGAAATAGGTTTCTTTTATATCCTCGTTTTGTTATGGCGATTGTTAGACATTTCTGTCCGAACTTGGTATTTGATCAAGGTCATCGCTATGTACCACATGCTTGGCCTTTACGTATCTTTGCTGATTTAGATGCCAATACTCGAAATGTGGCTGGTCTAAATAATCCACCATTGTTTGGTCATTTGATTAATCCAAATTATCGATCTCGCTTTGAGGATGATATGTTAGTGGATGATGAAGATAATTCTGATCATGAGGATGAAGAGAGTTCAGATGATAGTTCGGATAGTGATTCTGATGATTCAGACAGTGAGAATGATGGTGATAATGATGTAGTTGAAGCTGACACAGATGAATACGATAGTGTCGCTGCTGATTCGGATAATGAGCATCGAACGAAGATGGCTCATGATGTACCTGCTGCTTCAGGAAGTGATAATTCATATCACTTTTCTAGAGAAGATGTACAAGGTGCTTTACGCCGAGAGCGTTGGAGTAAGGCGTGTCATTCTTCCCCAGTCCTTTCTGAAAAAGAAGAAGATCTGAATGAGGGTGTTGGTGCTGAACAAGAAGATGTATCTGATTTTCAAGAACAATTGGAACTTAGAGATATAGCATCAAGTCCAGTACATGAAGGTACTAGTAATGTTGGATCGAAGAGGACACTGGATGCTCCTCTAACTTATCGCAGAGCTAAGCGTGCAAGAATTTCTGAGGATACTTCAGCACCTGCAGCTGCTGCTGATATTCCTGCTGTCTCAACAGCATCAGTTCCTACTGTTCCTATTGTTGCTGGCAGTGTACCATTACGTCCACTTTTGCCTCCTGCCAGATTAATATTACCCAGAGTGCCTACTTTTCCTCCTATTCCTTCGGATTACTCCCTCGTTAGGCGAATAGATGTTCTTCAGACTCGTGTTGATACTTTGGAGTCTGATCTTACGAATGTTCGAGGTGCTCTGACCTTTTTAATCAACTGGGTCAAGAATCAAGGGGGAGATGTTCCTGAAGAAATTTGCAGATTAGCAGCAGCTCAGCCAAGACGTCAGAATGATGATGATGATGCTGATGATGATGGTAATAGGAGTGATTCTCGCCCAGTTTCTGACAAAGGAAAAGGGGTTGAGACTCAGGGGAGACAGAAAGAGATACTGCCCAGACTGGTACTTCTGGTGCGGGTGGTTCAAGTGCTCCTCGAGAAGCTGAAGTTATTGAAGCACTTGATTCAGGTAATTCTTCGAAATCGGTTGATTATTTAAGTGATGATCAAGTTGAAGCTGAAACTGAACGATTAAAGCGTGAAGTTAAGGCAAAATTTGGACATGACTATAATACCGAAGAAAATGCTTTTCATTCTATATTTGATAACTTATTAGATAAACAGCAAGAAGCAGAAACTGAAAGAGAAAAAGAATTACAGATTCAAAGGCAAACAACCTTGGAATCTGATTCTGATTCTGATTCAACTTATGATTCTGATAAAGATTGATAAAGTGTATATTAGGTTGCATGTAATAATTTTACGACATGTGAATGTAATTCTGATTCTGATTCTGATTCTGATTCTGATTCTGATTCTGATTCTGATTCTGATTCTGATTCTGATTCTGATTCTGATTCTGATTCTGATTCTGATTCTGATTCTGATTCTGATTCTGATTCTGATTCTGATTCTGATTCTGATTCTGATTCTGATTCTGATTCTGATTCTGATTCTGATTCTGATTCTGATTCTGATTCTGATTCTGATTCTGATTCTGATTCTGATTCTGATTCTGATTCTGATTCTGATTCTGATTCTGATTCTGATTCTGATTCTGATTCTGATTCTGATTCTGATTCTGATTCTGATTCTGATTCTGATTCTGATTCTGATTCTGATTCTGATTCTGATTCTGATTCTGATTCTGATTCTGATTCTGATTCTGATTCTGATTCTGATTCTGATTCTGATTCTGATTCTGATTCTGATTCTGATTCTGATTCTGATTCTGATTCTGATTCTGATTCTGATTCTGATTCTGATTCTGATTCTGATTCTGATTCTGATTCTGATTCTGATTCTGATTCTGATTCTGATTCTGATTCTGATTCTGATTCTGATTCTGATTCTGATTCTGATTCTGATTCTGATTCTGATTCTGATTCTGATTCTGATTCTGATTCTGATTCTGATTCTGATTCTGATTCTGATTCTGATTCTGATTCTGATTCTGATTCTGATTCTGATTCTGATTCTGATTCTGATTCTGATTCTGATTCTGATTCTGATTCTGATTCTGATCGAAGAGGACACTGGATGCTCCTCTAACTTATCGCAGAGCTAAGCGTGCAAGAATTTCTGAGGATACTTCAGCACCTGCAGCTGCTGCTGATATTCCTGCTGTCTCAACAGCATCAGTTCCTACTGTTCCTATTGTTGCTGGCAGTGTACCATTACGTCCACTTTTGCCTCCTGCCAGATTAATATTACCCAGAGTGCCTACTTTTCCTCCTATTCCTTCGGATTACTCCCTCGTTAGGCGAATAGATGTTCTTCAGACTCGTGTTGATACTTTGGAGTCTGATCTTACGAATGTTCGAGGTGCTCTGACCTTTTTAATCAACTGGGTCAAGAATCAAGGGGGAGATGTTCCTGAAGAAATTTGCAGATTAGCAGCAGCTCAGCCAAGACGTCAGAATGATGATGATGATGCTGATGATGCTGGTAATAGGAGTGATTCTCGCCCAGTTTCTGATAAAGGAAAAGGGGTTGAGACTCAGGGGGAGACAGAAAGAGATACTGCCCAGACTGGTACTTCTGGTGCGGGTGGTTCAAGTGCTCCTCGAGAAGCTGAAGTTATTGAAGCACTTGATTCAGGTAATTCTTCGAAATCGGTTGATTATTTAAGTGATGATCAAGTTGAAGCTGAAACTGAACGATTAAAGCGTGAAGTTAAGGCAAAATTTGGACATGACTATAATACCGAAGAAAATGCTTTTCATTCTATATTTGATAACTTATTAGATAAACAGCAAGAAGCAGAAACTGAAAGAGAAAAAGAATTACAGATTCAAAGGCAAACAACCTTGGAATCTGATTCTGATTCTGATTCTGATTCAACTTATGATTTTGATAAAGATTGATAAAGTGTATATTAGGTTGCATGTAATAAGTTTACGACATGTAAATGTAATTTATCTTATTTCAATGCAATTATATTTCATCTTTATTATTATTATTATCATGATTATTCATTGTATTCCGGTGTTCATTTTGTGTAATCTTAATAGATGATACAGAATTACTCTTCGATGGTGATGAACTTGAGGAGGGTGAGCTTGTTCCTGAACCGGATATGAATATCTTCAAGAAACCTTATGGGTTTGATGATGTTTGGGACTCAGCTCCTGAAGACCCATCAGTGGAAGAAAGAAAAGAGTTGGAGATAAAGAGGAAAGAGGTTAAGGAAAGAATGCTTCAAACTTCAATTAGTAGCTCCGCTAAAGTTTTAAACTTCGTGGTATATGCTAGGATTGATGATGCATTGATTCCTTTTCACTGGAAAATCAATTTGACAAGACCTTTTAATCCAAATAATTATCCTGTACCTCTCAGAGAAGATGATCCATTACATGAGATTGATAGACTTGTGCCTGGTCAAAGAATCAATGATTATATAGTCACATGGGATACTTTGAAACCCATCATGTATTGGACTCATATCTCAGATAAAGATGCTGCAAGATATAAGACAATAATCTGGAGTTGGTTTTATGATGAAGAACTGAAGCTGTTTGTTCTTAAAAGACCAGAAGGTTGTCAATATCTAGCATGGCGTGAGAGACATTTCAGAAGTTTGTGTGAAGAAGACTTGCATGAACTGGGAAATAACAGGATTATCAATCCAAGTAGTTATGGTCTTGCAGATGTGATTGGTAAGAACCTTCATGAAGATTTCAAGTTGAGGTCGAATATGAAAAACTCTGAAAAACCAAAGTTTCATATTGAACCAAGACGAAAGAAGAAGGTGGTGAAGCCAGATAAAAGTGTTGAATATATTCAACGTGATATCAAATGTATGATCAAGGTCCCTGCCAAGAAATGGGCACAAGATGTCTTGGATAAACTGGATAATTGGGAGATTGATCGAAATTCTGGTGAAGCCAAAATGTATGCAGACTCGAAGAAGAAGATATTGTTGAGAAGGATGTATGATCCAATGCAGTTGGTGAACTTCTCAAGAAATGATCAGAGAAAATTGTACGATACTGAATGCTCATTTTTACCATTCTGGAAGAATGAAGAAGATAAATATCGTAAGATTCTCCAAGTCTGCTTACATGAAAATATCCATGCAAATAGCAAACGATTATTATTTGATGGATGATGAAGATTTTTGAAGACTGAAGAAATCGAAGATGCTGCTGTCAAGGGGGAGTTTGTTGAAGCATGTTGATGTGACAACAGCAACTTAGATTTGATTATGTCTTATTCATCTATATGTAATTGATAGATTATAGACTTTGTGTTTTAATAATGATTGATTACATGTTTTGGTGTTATTTATATGTGTATATATGATGTTTGTTATGTATATCATACAAGTACAAACATAATATATGTTAGGTTCTTGTACATAAAGTACTTGGAAAATAACAAGGCATAGATATTGATGGAAAGTTGTACTAACGAAGATGATCTTCGTTAGGAACGAACGAAGATAATCTTCGTTTGATGGGCTGGGCTGCTAAGTTCGTAAGAACAAAGCCCAGCAGGCCCAATATCGATCGTGAACATATATAAACGATTGGAAAACCTAAATTGAGCATTCCAGTCGATATATCACACACACCAAAGCTACTAAGTTCGTTGCTAAGCTATAGCAAACGAATATAGATCACATAAGGCTGATTATATTGATATAATTAGCAATATAAACGATAACTAATCAAACTAGTTATCTCGTGAGGATTCCGCACTCACGACATAACAATAGACGATCTCGAGAGCGATCTGTAGCTATCGAGGGACTCACACATCCAATTTTGGAATTTCTTCTGCATTATCAAGAACGTCTTCGATAATCAGTATGAAGAATCTGATAAAGGGAATATATTTTCTTTCTTGTGCATCCTTTCCTTTGACAACTTGGATCATCTTATCCCACATTATCTTCGCAAAGTCACACTGCACATTGTGAGTGACTGCATAGTAAATTGATAATGAATGCTTCATCATGAGATCAATTCCTTTCTGTGATGGCATCAAACAAGTGCTTAGAACATTGTACATCGTATGCCAGAGAGTTGCTACATTCATTCTTCTAAAATCTCTCATCGTTGCCAACTCTCCTTCATAACCCAACGAATGAACTCCAGCCAACATTTCTTCAACTGATGGTAGTTCTTCGTATTCTTCATGTTCAGGAAATCCAATGATAGTTCTGAACTCATCCAGGGTGAATTTACAATTGAAAATTTCATCTTCTGACTGTAGAGAAAATTTGAAGTAGTCTGCTGTCTTATGCCTTTTACTTCCTTTTACATATGCAATTGATTCCCACAACTCAAATACATACTTTTCAGGAACAATTGCACCTCCAGTCAAAGCATTATTCAACGGATGATGGCTCAGAATCTCCGTTATGATTGGGAATTTGCAAGCAATTGGGATATGTAGTGCTTGATTGGCTTGCATTTTCATCTTGGTAATTTATTATTTTTCTATTAAGACAAACTGACCAAAGTTTTGACCAGAAAATACATTTTAAACACAGAAAAATAGCAACACATACCAACATTTAAGAAACACATATATTACACATAGACAATGTTTTGCATATATATTAAAAATGAGAAAACAAAGTAGTACACAAAGGCGTTCGATACCTTGCATCTCACCCAAATATATATACAAAACATGACAATATATAGGATCACATAAGTATTAAAAGATAAGAAAACAAGGTAGTACACAAAGGCGTTCGATACCTTGCCTCTCACCCCAAACACTTATGAAATACTATATATACAAACACAATACACATATACATTTATACATTTTAAAACACAGAAAAATAGCAACACATACCAACATTTAAGAAACACATATATTACACATAGACAATGTTTTGCATATATATTAAAAATGAGAAAACAAAGTAGTACACAAAGGCGTTCGATACCTTGCATCTCACCCAAATATATATACAAAACATGACAATATATAGGATCACATAAGTATTAAAAGATAAGAAAACAAGGTAGTACACAAAGGCGTTCGATACCTTGCCTCTCACCCCAAACACTTATGAAATACTATATATACAAACACAATACACATATACATTTATACATTTTAAAACACAACACAAATAATAATAAAAGAAACTTAGAATAAAAATAAAAAATAAAATTTTAAAATTCTATTTGTACTGTTTGCCGAGCAAAAACCTCGGCAAATAGCACATTTTGAAAAATTTGCCCAGAAATTGACAAGGACCAAAAAATTGGTTTTGGCAAAATTTTAATGATTTGTATTGTTTGCCGAGCAAAGATCTCGGCAAACACGAGAAAATCTCAAGTCTGGCACCAAGTCATCGAATTATGAGAGATGAACCTCGTAAATGCCGAGCTCAAAGCTCTGCAAATGAGCAGTTCAGATTCACTTCTTTTAAATGTATGAAATTTCCTTTTATTGATCAACAATAATGTTGTCAATTTGATAAAGAAAAATTTCAATGAAAAATTCAATTTTGTACTGTTTGCCGAGCAAAATGCTCTGCAAACAGTTGGTTTAAAAAAAACTTGGTGAAAATTTTTCACTTCGTACTGTTTGCCGAGCAAAATGCTCTGCAAACAGTTGATTTGAAAACTTGGTGAAAAGTTTACATGCATTTGCCGAGCACAAAGCTCTGCAAATGCATGGTTCAAGTCTTGACAAGTTTGAAAATCCAATTTGTACTGTTTGCCGAGCAAAATGCTCTGCAAACAGTTGTTTTCAAGTCTTTAAAGAAAATGAAAATTCATTTTGTGCTGTTTGCCGAGCAAAATGCTCTGCAAACAGTTGTTTTCAAGTCTTTAAAGAAAATGAAAATTCATTTTGTGCTGTTTGCCGAGCAAAATGCTCTGCAAACAGTTGTTCTAAGAGTTGGAAAAGGTTTTGAACAAAATGCACTGTTTGCCGAGCAAACTGCTCTGCAAACAGTTGGTTTTAAGACTTGAAGAAATTTTGGAATTCAAAAAGGCCTGTTTGCCGAGCTCAAAGCTCTGCAAACAGTTTATTTTAAAACTTGGATTCATTTTGAAAACCAAAAGCCTTGAATGCCGAGCAAAATGCTCTGCATCAAGTTGTTTTAAAGACTTGGTGAAAAATTTATCTGGTTTGATAAAGACAAGTATTTGCCGAGCAAAATGCTCTGCAAATGACACTTTTGATCCAAAATTTTGTTTAAGTAATGTATGAACATGTTAACCAGAAATTATGAAGATTTGAAGAACATCAAGAACAAACAACACATTTGCCGAGCAAAATGCTCTGCAAATGGTACTTTTCATCAAAAAACTCATATTGTTACCCAGCCCTTTATCATTCAAATCCAGAAAAGTTCAAACCCATGCAGATTAAGACATAAAATTCACAAAAACAACAAGTATGAACCCTAATCATGCATCTAACATCATCAAAATACAGATCAAAACATCAAATCGAGCAAAACGATCAAGGCAGTTCATTTAGGCATTTTATCAAACAGTTGGTGATCAAGAAATATTACCTTTAGACTAATGATCGAACCGAAGGAAAAAGAAGATACTTCGCGCAAGTATGATCACAAGTATGAACCCTAATCATGCATCTAACATCATCAAAATACAGATCAAAACATCAAATCGAGCAAAACGATCAAGGCAGTTCATTTAGGCATTTTATCAAACAGTTGGTTGATCAAAAAAACTTGGTGAAAATTTTTCACTTCGTACTGTTTGCCGAGCAAAATGCTCTGCAAACAGTTGATTTGAAAACTTGGTGAAAAGTTTACATGCATTTGCCGAGCAAAATGCTCTGCAAACAGTTGTTTTCAAGTCTTTAAAGAAAATGAAAATTCATTTTGTGCTGTTTGCCGAGCAAAATGCTCTGCAAACAGTTGTTTTCAAGTCTTTAAAGAAAATGAAAATTCATTTTGTGCTGTTTGCCGAGCAAAATGCTCTGCAAACAGTTGTTTTCAAGTCTTTAAAGAAAATGAAAATTCATTTTGTGCTGTTTGCCGAGCAAAATGCTCTGCAAACAGTTGTTCTAAGAGTTGGAAAAGGTTTTGAACAAAATGCACTGTTTGCCGAGCAAACTGCTCTGCAAACAGTTGGTTTTATGACTTGAAGAAATTTTGGAATTCAAAAAGGCCTGTTTGCCGGGCTCAAAGCTCTACAAACAGTTTATTTTAAAACTTGGATTCATTTTGAAAACCAAAAGCCTTGAATGCCGAGCAAAATGCTCTGCATCAAGTTGTTTTAAAGACTTGGTGAAAAATTTATCTGGTTTGATAAAGACAAGTATTTGCCGAGCAAAATGCTCTGCAAATGACACTTTTGATCCAAAATTTTGTTTAAGTAATGTATGAACATGTTAACCAGAAATTATGAAGATTTGAAGAACATCAAGAACAAACAACACATTTGCCGAGCAAAATGCTCTGCAAATGGTACTTTTCATCAAAAAACTCATATTGTTACCCAGCCCTTTATCATTCGAATCCAGAAAAGTTCAAACCCATGCAGATTAAGACATAAAATTCACAAAAACAACAAGTATGAACCCTAATCATGCATCTAACATCATCAAAATACATATCAAAACATCAAATCGAGCAAAACGATCAAGGCAGTTCATTTAGGCATTTTATCAAACAGTTGGTGATCAAGAAATATTACCTTTAGACTAATGATCGAACCGAAGGAAAAAGAAGATACTTCGCGCAAGTATGATCACAAGTATGAACCCACTTCGAATATTCCACAAATGATGATAACGATTGATTGATTGATGTAAAAAGTGATCGGTTTTGAGAGAAAAGGATAAAGAAAGAAATGGTTTGAATTTGAAAAGAAGTGATTTGGACCGCCCATTTTTCTTTTAAAACACGAATCCGGGTCGCGGGTCTGGGTTTGACCCGCGTGCCAACCCAGATCTCGAAATGGTTTTGGGCTTAGCAATTCAGTTGGGCTCATTTGGTTTTGGGCTTTAAACAAATCAAACAAATGAAATAAAACAAATGTAAAAAAAAACTTTCAGAAAAAAAAAATTTAAAAACAGATTTAGAAAATAAAAATTTAAAGAAAAATCTTTTTATCATTTTTAAAATTTTATAATTTTGTATTTGGTTTTTCAAATTTAAAAACAAACACACATAACAACAAAAAAAAACTTTAAAAAAAATTACACATACTAGAAAATCACACAAAAATTTACATGCATTTGCACACTCCCCCTCAAATAAAGCATATATGACAACACTATATTTACAAACTCCCCCTAAAATCATGCATTCTACCCTTTTTCTCCCCCTCAAACATTGCATGTAATAACAAGTAAAACACATCAATGTTTGAAACAGAAAATGAACATAGTATACATGTCATGAAAGCATTTAAGTTTGTAAATCTAGCATTCCCAACTTGGTTTTAAGAAAGTTAAACCTGTTTTCGTCCAGAGGTTTGGTGAAAAGATCAGCAAGTTGGTAGTCTGTTGGGACAAAATAGAGTTCGATGTTACCTTTCTCGACATGATCTTTAAGAAAATGGTACCGAACATCTATATGCTTGGTCTTTGTGTGCTGCACCGGGTTGCAAGAAATAGCAATAGCACTCTTTGAGTCACAGTAAATGGGAATTCTGTTGAATTGAAATCCATAATCAGTCAACTGCGTCTTCATCCAAAGAACTTGTGAACAACAGCTTGCTGCAGCAACGTATTCAGCTTCTGCAGTAGATGTGGATACACAGTTTTGTTTCTTCGAAGACCAACTGACTAATCTATCCCCTAAAAACTGTACGCTCCCAGAAGTACTCTTTCGATCAAGCTTACAACCTGCATGGTCAGCATCCGAATATGCAATCAGCTGAAACCCAGTATCCCTTGGATACCAGAGACCAAGGTTCACTGTGCCTTTCAGGTATCGGAAGATCCGTTTAACGGCCTGGAAATGACTTTCCTTGGGATTGGCCTGGTACCTGGTACACATGCATGTGGCAAACATAATATCCGGGCGACTTGCAGTCAAATACATGAGTGATCCTATCATACTGCGATATTTCTTTTGATCAAAAGATTTTCCATTTAAGTCAGCATTAATCTTTGTTCGAGCTTCCATGGGTGTCCCAATTGTTTGACAATCCATCATATCAAACTTTTTCAACATGTCAAGAATGTACTTAGATTGACAGATAAAAGTACCATTTGACAACTGTTTTACTTGAAGACCAAGGAAAAAGTTTAATTCACCCATCATGCTTAGGGTTAGTTGACCCGAAAATTATGTCGTCAACAAAAATCTGGATTAGAATGATGTCACTCCCTTGTCGTTTGATAAACAAGGTAGTGTCAATCGAACCTTTGCTAAAACCAGATTTCACAAGATAAGAAGATAGAGCATCATACCATGCACGAGGCGCTTGTTTCAGACCATATAAAGCCTTGTCTAACCTGTAAACATAGTCCGGATGTGTAGAATTCACAAAACCTTCTGGTTGTTCTATGTACACTTCTTCTTTGAGAATCCCATTCAAGAAGGCAGTTTTAACATCCATCTGGTAGACTGTAAAGTTCTTGTAGGCAGCATAGGCAAGAAACATCCGAATAGCCTCAATTCGTGCAACTGGTGCGAATGTCTCATCGTAGTCAATTCCATCTTGTTGGCAGTATCCCTTCGCAACCAATCGTGCTTTGTTACGTACAACAACTCCAGTTTCATCCTTTTTGTTCTTGAAGATCCATTTGGTCTTAATTGGTTCCTTGTACTTGTAAGGATTGGGAACCAATTTCCACACCTCAAGACGTTCGAACTGATTAAGTTCTTCTTGCATTGCTTTCACCCAATCTGGATAACTTAGAGCTTCATTCACTGTCTTTGGTTCAACAATACTCAGAAAATTCACAAACAGACATTCATTCGCGGATGCGGATCTTGTCTGAACTCCAGTTGTTGGATTACCAATGACTTGAGAAATTGGATGAGCTCTTGTCCATTTGGTTGTGTGAGGAATTGGATCAAGTAGATCACCAGATTCTTCAGAATCAATAAAATCAGGAGAGTGTTGTTCTGTTAATTGTTCAAACGAAGTAGCAATTGGTTCAACAAAGTCGTCGTGATCATAAACTTCAGGATTGGTTGAAAGATTTGTTACTTGAGAGAAATTATGAGGTTGAGTATGCAACTCTGAAATATCGGTAGGTGGAGGAGAATCAGATGATGAATTAACATCTGATGATTGTGATGGTGAAGACTCATTTGGATCCATCTCTTTTGAATTTGAACTGGATGGTTCATTTGCATTTACTTCAGGTTCAGGAACTTTCTTCGGAACTTGGAAAAATTCTTCAAACAAGATATCCAAATCTTGTGTTGTTGGAGTAGAGAATGATGATTTGACATTTGAAGCAATCTTTGTTGCGGAAGCTTGTGGACTTTGAAGTTTGGATCTTGAACTGTGTTGTTCAAGAACCATTCCCGAGAGTTCATCAAATCTAACATTCATACTCACTTCGATTCTCTTGGTTCTTCGGTTATATACTCGATAAGCAATGGATTCTCTTGAATAACCGATGAAATATGCCTCATCGCCTTTTGGTTCAAATTTGCCCAGATTATCTCGTTCATTGAGAACATAACATACACATCCAAAAATGTGCAAGAAGTTCACATTGGGCTTTCGTTTGTTTATCACCTCATAAGGAGTTTTATCAAACCTCTTGTTAATGATTGATCTATTTTGAGTGAAACAAGCAGTAGCAACAGCTTCAGCCCATAGATTCGGAGGCAACTTAGAATGAGCAAGCATTGTTCTAGCTGCTTCAACAAGAGTTCGATTTCGACGTTCAACTACTCCATTCTGTTAAGGTGTCCTGACAGCGGAAAATTGATGAGTAATACCCATGGACTTGAAGAAAGAATCAATTGTTGAATTCTTGAATTCAGTGCCATTGTCTGAGCGAACAATTCTAACTGATGATTTAAGATTTACTTGAGTCTTCTTTATGAAATCAATAATTGCATTCGGAGTATCACTCTTTGCATGAAGAAAGAATACCCAAGTGTAACGAGAATAATCATCGACAATCACAAGAATGTATCGCTTGCCATGGATACTTTGAACTTTCATTGGGCCACACAAATCCATATGTATAAGGTGCAAAGGACCTTCAGTACTCAGATACTTCTTTGGTTTGTGTGAAGCTTTCTTCATCTTACCAATTGCACAAGCTGGACAAACATGTTCACTTTCATACTTGTAATCCGGAAGTCCTTCAACAAGTTGTTTATCCACGAGAGCATTGATTGTTTGAAAATTAAGATGAGAAAGACGGCGATGCCATAACCAAGAATTTTGTGCAGTTGCTTTAGAAAGAAGATAAATCTCTGAAGAGTTAGATGGAATGTTGTTGAGATCAATAGTGAACAAATTATTGTCTCTTGTTCCAGTAAGAATATCCACACCATCTTCAGTCTGCACTTTGCATTCATATCTCCTGAATAATACTTGAAGATCATTGTCACAAAATTGTCCAACACTAAAAAGATTGTGTCCTAGGCCTTCAACATAAGAAACTCTCTTGATAATGACACCATTTTTAACAATGTCTCCATAACCGAGAATAGGAGCGATATGATCATTTCCGAATCTGACGGTGTAACAACCCTACTTTTTAAATATTATATATGTGCTAGTTATGTTGCCTATGATCTCGCAAGCCATAGTTATACTTGAAGCTAGTAGATAATGCCCCTAAATTAGCAATCTAAAACTATTGTTCAATTCTAAATTTGAATTATGAAGTATCATTGAACAAAAATTTTATTGATGATCAATCAAGCTATAAATGATAAGTTGAGCCTCACAAGTTGGGATATCAATCAAAAATTCTTATAAATGTCCAACAAATCAATCACCAAACCAATTTAAGTGAATATGACATGAGAATAAAGATTTCTATCTCAAAGTATAATTATAAATTAATATGTACACAAAAAGTGGCCAAATAACAACAAGTATATATATATATGCTTAAAATAAATACAAGCTTATAAACAAAGGCTCATGTAACAAATTAAAAACACAATATTATTATATATATATATATATATATTATATATATATTATATATATATATATATATATATCTTTTATACATACATATATATATACAATACTTATATATATATAGATAATTAATATAATATATATATATATATATATATATATATACATATATATATATATATATATATATATATATATATATATATATTATATATATATATATATATATAAGTATATATTTAATATATATATATATATATATATATATATATATATATATATATATATATATATATATATATATATATATATATATATATATATATATATATATATATATATATATATATATATATATATATATATATATATATATATATATATATATATATATATATATATATATATATATATATATATATATATATATATATATATATATATATATATATATATATATATATATATATATATATATATATATATATATATATATATATATATATATATATATATATATATATATATATATATATATATATATATATATATATATATATATATATATATATATATATATATATATATATATATATATATATATATATATATATATATATATATATATATATATATATATATATATATATATATATATATATATATATATATATATATATATATATATATATATATATATATATATATATATATATATATATATATATATATATATATATATATATATATATATATATATATATATATATATATATATATATATATATATATATATATATATATATATATATATATATATATATATATATATATATATATATATATATATATATATATACATATATCTGAAAATCAATATATAATATATACACAAATATATATCCGGAAATCAATCAATATACATATATATATATATACACACCCACACTCATCCATTTGAAATTTTACATAACTCTTTCTAGTCTTGGAACTCTCACACTTCATACACTTCTCACACACTCTTCACATACTCATCTTTTCTCTCAAGAAAAACCTCTCCCCCTCCCTTTTTCTTCTTCTCATTTCGGCCCAAACAACAACAAAATAACACCAACAAAATCAAGTTAAACACTAGATAATAATAAGGATTAAGTTAGATTACTAAAGGGTTATATCAAGCAAGGGTTTAAGGATTGTTTTTGGGTTAGATTAAGGGTTGTTGGAGGCCTCAAGCACCACGAAAATTCTGCCCCTTTTCTTCATCCAAAACCAAGTTCAAGAGGGTATAATCTTCATCCTTTTTACTAGATCTAATCTTGTTTTTGTTTATATTCAAGGGTTTTATCAAAAACTCATACTTTCTTCTTGTTTTCTTTGTAATATACACTTAATGAGGGCAAAGTTGATAAGATCTTTCTTTCCATGCTCATGCATGTCGAATCTAAGAAGAAAGATCCAAGGATTCAACAAGTTTAAGACCCAAAAGTGTTGTTATAGATTAGTAGCTTTTAAAGTGACTTTCTTGTTGATAGATCTATATGTTTTTGTATATTTTTGAAGAGTATATTCTGAGATTTTTCATTTAAAAGATGTTTTTATATTGTTGAATGTTAGATCTATAAAAGTTGATAGTAAAAAGTGTTGATTTGAATGCATATATGCTAGATTTAAGAAAGTTGGATCTTTTGTTGGATTATGAGATGGATATGGACTTGTTATAAGTGAAAAATATGTTAATATTAATGTTAATATTCTGGAAAAATTGATAAAATATCAAGGATATAAAGCTTGAATCAAAACATGTTAAAATAAGCTAGAAATCATAAACCGAAAACACGTAAAAATGCATTTTGAGCACACACATGCACCATAATCTTATGACCAAGAAAATATGATAAACCTACTAGAAATAAGTTGAAATAAAAGTATAAAACTCAGATCTATTGGTTCATGACAACAATAAGCTCAAAAATCACCTTTTCGGGTCAAATAATCACTAACCGAAAGCACTAAATTGCACATATCACACCACCACCACTATCACGATTTTGGACACCAAAATATGACGAACTTTCTGGAAATAATGAAACAAGAATGAAAATCAATTTTGAAGCACTTTAATTGCTTAAGAAATGAGGCTAAAATCACTATTTCGGTAAACAATTTTTAATCATAAAACCCTCAAAATGAGCAAGACACAAGAGAGGTTGAATTGATATGATTTTGTATGGATAAAAGTTGCCTAAAAGGCCTGAGATTTTTGACCAAAATGTTTAGTGATGATTTCTAAGAATTTCCATGAATTATTGAATTTAAATGGTAATTAAAGACATAAAAATCAATAAATAAATTATGTAAATCAAGAATGGGGTTAAATCATCTTAACCATTGATAAAAATAACTAAAACCTACTGGAGAAAAATAGTTAAAAGGCAAGAGACATGTGTTACATAATTTAAAGATAAATAATTAAGTAAAAATAATTAATTAAATATTATTATTAAAATAAATGGAAAATACACAAATAAAAGTATAAACCATGAAATTATAAATTAAGGAGCATATATATCAGAAGATAATTCAAATGAAATTATCCATAATTTACAAAGGCAATTATGACACTTAAAAGTATTTTTAAGGATTTATTTAGCAAATAAATCAATAAAGTGAATAAATAAATAATTAAATATTATTAAATTAAATATAAAATTACAAATCAGAAAATATACACAAAATATTAATATTATAAGACCACTAATGTCAAATATTATTACTAAGCAAAATATACAATGGAAATCATATAAACCAAAGCCAAACTACCGAATTTCAATAAACGTACAAAAACGTATAATGAGAAAACGACTCCTACCACCAAATCTCTTATACCCAAACAATGAGAGCATCATAATGCACTTAAACTCCATAATCTAATAACAACCAAAGATGGGCAAGTCTACTAGTATACATCTCATGATCTAGCTCACTAGTTCATGCCACGCGAACTTACGTCGTGAATATATACGTTATGGTTTAGGCTTGCTTGAGGCGCAAAAAATCTAAGCGAAGGAATCGCGTTTGATCAGCCCCTTTCACTCTCTAATCAAGTGAGTCATAGCCCCCTTTCAAACTCTTTTATGTGTTTTGCATTCGGGGTGAAAAGCATGATAAATAAAATGGCTTTATATATATGAAATGATTCTTGAAAGAATGATTATGAAATGGGATATTGTATGTTCAATGTGTTATATGTTATACGATGAGCTTGAGTTCTGTCAAACTGAGATACTTCAGTACACTACTATTAACTCCGATAGTGGAGGCCTGTAGTTAGAGGGTTGCGCAACTAGAGTCGTCCACTCACCCACTAAATAGGTAACGGTGGAATGTTTGGTCTGCCTTGGTGGCCACCTTCATTGCCAGTCCGACCCGAGCGGTGCTCTAACTATCGTATTATATTTTGGTCGTTTCCATGGCACGACCCCAATTGTGATTAAAGCACTTGATTGACAGCTTGTGCTCTGAAATGAAATATTATGTTGTTGGGACATGTAAATGGTCGTAGTAGTGGCTCAAGCATATACTCATCGAATTGTGCCTTTGGGCTGAATGGAAATCATTATTATCGTGGATGGAAATTATTGATTGAACATACGGTTTGGGTACGGATAATACGTACGATATTTTTGGAAACTACATGATTTACTACTTCTTAAATTGAATTGTTTGTATGTATATTTGGTAGAATAAACCTATGAACTCACTCAACTCTCGTAGTTGACACTTTTTCTTCATGCTTTTCAGGTCTAGGGCAGTAAGTTAGCATTTTGGACCGCCTCACGGATGATGTGTTTATTTGTTGCATGTTGGACTAGTAACGCAAACATTTGATCTTTTGATTATGAATTTGGTTATGTAATATTTATTAAACGTCAACTTGAACTTGTAACCTTTTGAATTTGAATGGCATTTGAAACTTTATGTTGAGGTTTTATACTTAAATCTTTTGTACCATGTCGTTCTGTGGCATCTCGTGTTTCCGCTATAGTCGGGGTGTTACAGACGGTTCCCATGAATTTCTCGACAAAGTTTGTAAGAATGGACTTGTTTCCAGTCATATGACGAGAACATCCCGAGTCAACATACCATACACAAATGAGAAATTCCTGCAAGGACAAGGAATATGATTTAGGTACCCATGTAGATTGAGTCCTTGCAGGTTAGAGGGATAACATGCAAGTATACATAAAAATAAACATCAAGCAAAATAACACACAAACAAACTTTTTATTCAAATCACAAACAAAACACATAATCATTCAAAGCACAGATACGAATTACAAACAATGAAAATCCAAGGTTTATACACAAGTTTTGGTACAAGCAGGACTAGTCCTAGATGTATTGTGTTAGGTCGGAAATCGACCAAGTATAATTTGTTCAGAAATAGCTTGAAGTTTAGTGAAGACGTTTGTACAGAATTCTGAGATGTCTCAGAATTCCTTCACTGAAGCTTCACTTCAGTTCAGATCAAGATAAATCTGAAGCATTCATTCTGAAGTCAAAGACTGAAGTATGAAGAAGAGAATCATCTCAGAAGCGAGCAAAGAGTGATTCTACCAGATCGAAGACTGAAGCATCTCAGTGTAAAGTACTTACAACACTTACACTGATTACGAGGAAGACTTTTTACTTTACATACCTTTACCCAGTTAATAGATTTATCTATTAATAAAAGGTACAAGGTAAAAGTATAGGTTTGGAACATAGTACTATAAGTCACATCAACTGACTTATATACTCTTCCTAGTATGAGCACATAAGGAATTAGGTTTAATTCCTTAAATGCTCACAACCACATTTGTACGATCTTGTCCACATCATCATGGACTTGGTCTATAAATACAAAGTCTTCTCACAACTTGCAAAAAGCTTGAAACTATTGCATTGCGACTTGTGAGATATACTCTAAGTAAACTTACGAGTATTTCCAAGTTAATTAGATCACTTGTTTTTTCAGGATTGTTTAGATACTTACACTTGGGTGTTTATCTTTGTTCCGCAACAATCCTTGTATTTGTTTATATATCAATAAATCAAATACATTAGAAAGAAAACAACGTGTCTCAATGCTACATACTTGATTATACATATATATATCTTTATATAGTTTCTGCCATTTAGTTCTTGCATTTTTACTTTAAGTCAATTGTTTCTTGTTATCCATATCTGGATCGTAAACTGAACTTGTCCATCAAGATCAGTTGTACTTGCCAGTCGGGTTTAAGTTAATCATCTATATTTGGGACTTACATATTGGCACTATTTTGATAAATTGATCTACAGACAATCCACACTTGTTTCACATTTGTTGTATTCCCATCAAGCTTGACTTTACTAGAAGCATGCAAAAATCTATCCTTAGGAATCCATCTACTGCTACTAGTTAAGCACAAGTCACCTGAAACACGAACAGTCTTCTTGTTAGCAAACAATTTGTTATTTTCGGACTTAACAGGTTTCTTCTTGATGGTTTCTGTGGTCTTGTTTACTTTCTTTATATTATTAGGTGACAACCAACCATATTGATCTTTGTACTTAGTCATTCCAGAAACAGTATCTCTACCTTTGTAAAGTGCACTTAGGATTCTTCTGAGAATACCTAGGAAAACTAGAATACCTAACCTGCTGAGGTTGTTTGTTACCTAATGAGAAAGTTTCATTCTTAACAATCTTTGGACCACTTCTTGTTTGACTTCTTTTTGGGACTGAGGTTCAGATTTAACCTTGTATTTCCTAGAAGTCTTTGAATTCTTAGATACTTTGGGTTCTTTGTTTGGTTCTGGTTTCGAATCTGTCTTAGGTGATTGATTGAACTTTGGTTTTGAAACATTCTTTGGTGATGGTTTGGTCTTTGGTTTTGAATCAGTCTTGTGTGATGGGTTGGTCTTTGATTTTGAATCAGTCTTGTGTGATGGGTTGGTCTTTGATTTTGAATCAGTCTTGTGTGATGGGTTGGTCTTTGATTGTTGGGTGGTCTTTGGAACTTATCGAATGGGGAAGGTTGTGAAGAGTGTGACTTTGGAATCTTCTTTAGAAAAATTCATGTTTTTCCTCTTTTTGAACAAAATGTTTTTCAAAATCAGGAGCAAAATCATAATTTCCTTCCAAATATGTTGAGAAATCATCCGTTTCCAATTTCACACTTGCTTCATTTATCTTAATTGGACAAGGAGATCTCTTGAGTGGAATTGATGCTTTTTCTTTTTCTTTTAAAAATTGAAGTGCTATTTTCTGAAATTGGAATTCAACTTTTAGATTATTAAGTTCCTTTAGCACATTTAACCTTTGTTCTCTTTCTTTTTCAAACTTTTGTTTGAAAGCATCAATTTCATTCAAGTATGATTGAGTTCCCTCAGAAAACTTGGTAAAGGACTCAGTTTCAAAAGTAGGCGGGAAGAAATAATCATCAACATCAAGAGCATCATCGAAGTCATCTATATCACTATCAGTTTGAACAGACACATGAACAACTTCACACTCAGTTTGCACACATGCATTCACAATTTCAGAAATAGAGCATGCAGTTTGTGAAGTTATCTCATTTTTACATACAGATTGGTTTGGTGGAGTTGGAGTGGCCATAACTTCACAAACAGGACAATCGGGGTGATCACAATCATTTACATGATTCTTGGGTGGGTCAATGACATAGTGATTTTGAGTCTTCAAACTTTCTATCAAAGATTGCTTTTCATCAAGAGACTTTTTCAGATCCTCTATTACCTTTTCCAAAACTTTTTGTGGAACATACGGTCTCAAGTTTTCAGCTTTTGGAATTGGAAAAGTTTCTTCTAAAGGTTTTTCTTTAAAACACTCAAGAATTTCAGGAATTATAGCCTCATGGTTATCTTTTTTGTCATTTTGTTTTTTATTTTATGTGCAGGGTGACTGAAAAGAATCATATGACTCATCCATTAACTCATAGTTAAAATAGACTTTTGCACCCTTCTTTAGAAAATCATCAGCCTCAAAATCACAATCATTCGGTCTCACAAACTGGTCAGTCATCCCACATCTCAAATAAGATTCCTTATATAATGATGGGACTTCTTTTTGTGCTTTGAGCAAATGATTTGGATTGACATAACCTAACCCTGAAGTGAATATTGTTTCCGAATTTCTTGGCCTATTCAAAAAGATTTGTTGATATGAACGATTAATCTTATACAACTTGTCTTGATAAGATTTGATTTCAGCTTTAAGCTCATCATTTTCTTTATCAAGTTTTTGTTTAAGAGAATCTTTTATACAACACTCATATTTTAGGTCAGAAATTTTGTTTTCAAATTCCGTCAAATCAGGGATAGATTTTTTCAATTTCACATTTAAAGACTCAATGTCCTCAGCCAATGCATTTGCTCGAAACATCTCATTGGTCTTTTCGACTTGAAGTTGTCTGACGGTCTTGCTCAGTTCAAGAACTTTGGTTTCAAGTTCTTGTTTTTCAAGATGCAATTTGGAGTTCAGAGTAAACGTGACCGCAGCTTTTTCAGATTTCAAATTGTCAAAATCCTTTTGAAGTAAATCAAATTTATCTTTAGAATTTTGAAATTCGATTTCTTTGATTTCCAAAACTTTTGTTAATTTAGAAATCTGTTTACTCAACCCTCTCCCATATTTCATTGTTTCAGCACATTTATTCATATAATAATCTAAATCTGACTTAGTAAAAGTGATTACCTCATCCTCGACCTCAGAAGAACTTTCATCAACTTCCTCCAACTCCTTTGACTTCTTGATCTTCGTCATAAAGCACACGTTTGCTGCAAGTTCATCAGTCTCCTCATCAGAAAGATGTAACCATTTGTCATCCTCAGCGAGAAGAGCAATTCCACTTTCCTCTTGTCTTGCCAGCAAAAGTTTGTACTTATAGTACTCGAAGTTCTTTTGTCGAGGTTTAGTGCAGTTGATGGCAAAATGTCCAGTAAGACCACAGTTGTAGCATTTCTTGTCATCATTCCTTTTCTCCATGACCTTCTTCTCAAACTTCTTCTGATTATCAAATTTCTTCTCACCACCAACATATTCCTTCTTGGCTTCAAACTTAGGAGCATTTTGTAACATCCCGAACTTTTATTGAACGTTTGACTAATGCCGTTAAGTCAATTTGGGGTGTCGTTAAGTCTTTACTTAATATTTGAATGTAGTTATGTGTGGTTAACGTAGATAACGTAGTTAGGTTTAAAAGCCTAAATTTTAATGACGAATAAAAGTGTGATTAATGTCGCTTAAAGGCTATGTAGTGCCTTTTAATGAAGGACTAATGTTGTGTATGGTCATTAATGCAGTTTGTGACCAATAATGAAGGGTTTAGAAGTCCAGGGACTGATTTTGACATAGGTTGAAATCTAAAAACGGGATTAAGGGTTTAGGAGCTGCCATTAGATGAGATTAAGCAGCCATTAGCAAATAATAAAGCAATTAATCCTTTCTTTAATCCTAAAGCAATTAATTAAGTATTGGCTCAAACGATTTGGTGTTGTATATTGATCGATCATCGAGTCAAGCAGGTAATCATTGATGTATTGATTGTATTTTCAGATTTAGAGGTTGTTTAATTATGAATCAAATCTGATTAAAAAGGGATTATGCAAGTAGTTAGGGTTTATGTGGTGTTTTGGGGTAATTAACATTGAAAGTGATGTTAAACGAGTTTGTAATCGATCCGGATGATCAAAATGTGTTTAATTGTGTCAAAATCATGTTTTGGGTGAAGCCTAGATGGATCGTTTTCTGGAAAATCGAAGATCTTGGTCTGTTTATGAAAACTGTCGAACAGGGATGAAACGAAGATAATCCTCGTTTCTATCTTCGTTTTCACTAAATTCGTAAGAAGTGTTGGAGCTAACTTCGTTGGCTAATTCGTAAACTAGTAAGCAAAACGAAAATGAAGTTTAAATTCGTTTAACGGTCTATCTTCGTAAAGTGTGACTTAAGTTCGTAAGAAGGAGTATTATTAAATTCGTTGGTTAAATTCGTTTGAAGCCAAATTCGTTGATTAAATTCGTAAAGAAGCTATTTTCGTAAAGTAGAACGAACGAAGATAAAGTTCGTACGAAGATTAACTTCGTTAGCTAAGTTCGTACGAAGGCTATCTTCGTAAGATGAAATTCTGGAATTTTACGTAGTCAGTCTTAAGGTCGTTCGAGAGTCCGTTTAAGATTCCAAATGACTTATACTTTATATGTTAATGAACGATAGGTGTCGGAGGTTACTGATAAGCACTATTAGCTATTTGTTTGCACGCGTACGCTACTATCAGGTAAGATACACTACTTTGACACGCTGAGGGATCAACTAAAAGCTGGTTTCAAATCGTAAACACTTCCATTCGGTACCTTATTATTGCATGTGGGCATATGGGTTACTTGGAAGGTATTATGGGTTATGCAGTTGACCATGAGACCTGAGATGCAGTCCCTATTGTAGTGTAATGTAGTATTGCTTAATGCAGTATGTAGCTATGCAGTTGATGTAGTTTAACGAAGTATCTTTATATGCATGATGTATAGAAATGAAGTTGATGTGTGATATGCATGCTTGACTTGTACGCCTAGTTCACTAGACTTGCTAGGTTGCTATGTCACTTGCACGTTAAGGATCCAAACGTAATGAAGTAAAATGTGTGTGAATGTCTAGGAATGTGTGTTACCTAGACTATATGTGTGTGAATGTTTGGGAATGCAGGGACCCAATCTATATGTGTGAAATTGAGCTCATAAAATAGATGCAGTGAAAAGTGTTAAGCTTAACCCGTACTAGCCTTAGCCGGGCGAGTGCGTAGATGCAGTTGTTGCTTGGGTGGCTCCTCGCAACATGGTCTCTATAACGCAGGGCGAGTAATACGAGGGGTTTGACCAACCTTCACATACGGATTACTCAAGGATTGGCTTGCCATTCCTTAACGACGTAAGATGAGTAGTCTTTTGACTAATCATCCAGTCGGGTGTGATGCAGGGCACACTTATATGCAGTAAACGAAGATACGTGTGACAATGTGTGAACTATAATGCAGATAACGAAGATATGTGTGATAATGTGGGAACTAATGCAGGATAGGCACCTTTAGGATGATTATCCTAATTGAAACGAAGTTGAAATGCAGTATATGTGTGAACGTGTGATGTGTGTTGTGCCTAATAAAACTTGTCTAATAATGAAGATTGTTTTAATTGGACAAATGCTTTTAAATTAAGTGTTATCTTACTTAGCTATTTTTATAGCTAACACTTGCTTCTTAATGTGGTTGTTCCCTCAGGTTTAGCTTGATGGAAACTAGATGCAGGACGTGTGAGTTTGGGTAGATGCAATGCAGGAGCCTTAGCTACCCTTAGACGATGCATTTGCTCGAAACATCTCATTGGTCTTTTCGACTTGAAGTTGTCTGACGGTCTTGCTCAGTTCAAGAACTTTGGTTTCAAGTTCTTGTTTTTCAAGATGCAATTTGGAGTTCAGAGTAAACGTGACCGCAGCTTTTTCAGATTTCAAATTGTCAAAATCCTTTTGAAGTAAATCAAATTTATCTTTAGAATTTTGAAATTCGATTTCTTTGATTTCCAAAACTTTTGTTAATTTAGAAATCTGTTTACTCAACCCTCTCCCATATTTCATTGTTTCAGCACATTTATTCATATAATAATCTAAATCTGACTTAGTAAAAGTGATTACCTCATCCTCGACCTCAGAAGAACTTTCATCAGCTTCCTCCAACTCCTTTGACTTCTTGATCTTCGTCATAAAGCACACGTTTGCTGCAAGTTCGTCAGTCTCCTCATCAGAAAGATGTAACCATTTGTCATCCTCAGCGAGAAGAGCAATTCCACTTTCCTCTTGTCTTGCCAGCAAAAGTTTGTACTTATAGTACTCGGAGTTCTTTTGTCGAGGTTTAGTGCAGTTGATGGCAAAATGTCCAGTAAGACCACAGTTGTAGCATTTCTTGTCATCATTCCTTTTCTCCATGACCTTCTTCTCAAACTTCTTCTGATTATCAAATTTCTTCTCACCACCAACATATTCCTTCTTGGCTTCAAACTTAGGAGCATTTGCATTCTTTGCATACGAAGAAACTGAGGAAGTCCTAAGCTAATTGTTGGTTGGTTTCTTTTTGAAGAATTTCTTCTTGAAAGCCTTTGTGAAATAAGCGAGTTCTTTATACATCTCTTTTTGTCTTTCATCCAAATCAGAATCACTCATTTCACTTGAATCAGTATCTGTTTCAACAAAGCTCTGTTTTGAAACTCTTGAAGTCTTCTTCTCAGCTACCAAGGCCAATGGATCTGAATGAGTACTTTCTTCTTTCTTCTTTTGGATCCTCTGAACATCCTCAACATTTAGCTTCAGCTTTTCATATAGGGTGTGAATGGTAAGTTTCCCAAAATCTGATTGTTGGTTGAGTTGGGTTCCATACACTTGCCATTCCTCTTCCAGATTTTTTATGAATTTGATGTTCAGTTCCATATTCGTTCTTTTGACATCATTCTTTCTAAGCTCATTGATGACATTACAGAATCTGATGTATACTTCATTCAATGGTTCACCCTTCTGTTGCTTGAAAGTTTCATACATGTTCAAAACAGTCGACAATCTTATGGTGTTTGACACATCAGATCCTTCCATCTGCTTCTCCACTTCATCCCATATGTTTTTTCCTGTTTCATAGGAGTCCACATTGCAGTAAATGTCATCAGGAAGTGCTTGGTAAAGATAAGCAATTGACATTTGATCAGCTTCAACTCTATTTTTCTGATCTGCATTCCAACTTTCTTCAGGTAGAGCTTCTCCATTAACAGGGTTCTTTGGAATTTCAGGACCATCTTTGTATGATTTCCTCAGAAGTTTTCCATTCTTCTGTCTGTCTATCCAGTTCAGAAACCTTTTCTTCCATTGAGGATAAGAACCTCTAAACAAGACAGGAGGTCTTCCTTCAGAACCAAGTGCTAAAGCTTCCCTTGAAGCCATTTAAAAAAAAAATTCCAAAAATGATTGAAAATTTTCTATTTTAACTAGATGCAGAGCTTAGACCTCTGCAAATAGAACAAATAGAAATTTTAAAATTTTGATATTCTTCCCACTTGAAGAATATTGATGAAAAATGGTTTTGAATTGATTTTCTTGAAAAATTTTGATTTGAGAATTTCAAAAACAACTAAGTGCCGAGCTTAATCCTCTGCAAATAGTGTAAGTAGCCAAGTCACAACCCAAGTACACTGATCAACAACCAATTTCAACTGAATGCCGAGCTTAAATCTCTGCAAACAGCACAACTAATAAAATCACTTGGTCGAAGAATCAAGTTCAACTATTTGCCGAGCAAATAACTCTGCAAATAGCACAAATAGAACTTGTACTTAGTCGCACCAACCAAAAACACTTGTTTGCCGAGCTTAAACCTCTGCAAACAATACAAGTAGCACCAGTCTCAAATCAAAAATTCTCGAAACAACTATTTGCCGAGCAAAGAGCTCTGCAAATAGAACAAGTAGCCTCAACCCTTAACCAAAAATTCTGTAAACACCTATTTGCCGAGCAGTGAGCTCTGCAAATAGAACAAGTAAGAGCAAGTCTTAGCCAACGATCTCTGCAAACACTAGTAATCACTAGGCGACAAAATAGACGGTTAGGTCGTCTTCTTCGTTCAGCCAAACCCTCAAATGCAGAGCAGACTGTAAATCTTCAATTTCTCCTTCATTTTTGCGAATTAGAACTTGTATTTTATATCAAAATGATCAGAAAAACAATGCGCACAAATCCTTGAACAAATTAGATGTTAATTTCAACTAGAATTCAAACCCACGCGAACATGCGATTTGCCGAGCTCGAGCAAAAACAACTCAAATGATGAAATTAACTTCTGAAATCGATAACGAAGGATGATATACTGATTATAAATCGATCGGTGAACAAAATTCGAACAAAAACACACTTAATTTGCAGAAATCACTCAAACAGTGATCTCGGCAAATGAACCTTTCAGAATATAAGCTAAATTCTGAAATTAAGCACAAAATAAGCTTCAATTAAGCTTGTGGATCGCTCAGATACGCTGATTGTGCTCTGATACCAATTGTAAAGTGAAGAATTTGAGCTTATGTGTGTGTTAGTGTGTGTAACAATGGTGGTTTGAAGAGAGAGAAAGTGTGTTTGGCAGGGAAGATTGGTTTGCATTAATGGGTTGAAAGGTTACAAAGTTCTTAATGGAGGGGGTTTATATACATATGAGCTATTTACACTATGCCCCCTTCCATATTAACAAGTTTACATTATAAGTACAAATTAACATAAAGGTACACAAATCAACTACTACATCTATATTTCTAACAAATCCAAATCTAAACCACAAACAAAATCATTTACTCAAATGATACGATATCAAATTTCATACGTACGAGTGGATTTTTGTTTACAACCAAAACTTTACAGTCAGTCAACCAAGATACGGCCCGAATTCACCCGTTATCCGATTTATGCCCGAATTGCAGATAAGTATCATCATCGCCAGTAATGTACATTCAACATCAAACCAGCCAGCCAGATAGAAATATAAATATAGATATGAATATAATTGAGCACCAGCAGCAGATGATAGAGCACATAATATATAATTTTGAAGGGTTGTTGATTGATAGATGAATGGGGAGTTTAGAAATCATTGGCTCAAACATGAAAACGACAACGTATCATGGAAGTGGCAAGAAAGAGTGATAAAGAGAGAGGGGGCAACCACCCTTTTCGTCGGTCAATGGCTAGCTAGAAATGGAGTTGGTCATTGGGTGTAAATAATAAGTTTGTGAGTCCATCGGAGAAGATGACCGGAGGCCGGAATCTTGTTGGAGAAGATGAATGGAAGAATGAATTACATTTTTCATCCCTAAAGTTGGCACGTTTTTCACTTTTAGTCCCTCGGGTGTGACGTTAACGGCCAAAATTTAACTCCGTCTGGCCAAAGGACCACGAATTGAAAAAATTGGCCAAGTTTAAGGTCAAAATTGTAATTTTTTCACTTTAGGGATCAAAAGTGAAAAACGTGCCAACTTCAGGGACGAAAAGTAATTTACTCTAAAAATATACATACGTATCATCTCGGAAATTTACTAACTTAGACACAAAAATAAGAGAGAAAAAACATTGAATCATATTTCAATAATATCAATAGTCCTTATCAAGCTTTCCATTCCTCGTTTTTGTCTTTAACATTGTTAGACAACCTTAGGAATTATTAAAGGTACAATTGTCGAACCTTTACATTCTTTTGGCACAAAAAAAACCCAATCCACTTCGAACAACGGGTCCCAAATGTTCTTCCACATGAAACCCTTCATATCCATTATCCAACCAAGGGGTCTTTGAGTTGTCTCTTTCTTTTTGGGTTTGGCTGATTGGCTCCCATCAACCTTAAAGCAATATAGATTAACATTAGAAATATGAAATGCTATTGATATAATAATTCTTGAATCAAAAGCAAACTTTGTAAATTGGAGTAATATTCAACATATGATATTCAAACTTTCAACTTTTTAGTCCCTCTTACTAAAATCATGACTTCGCTGTCTAAATTCATTCACCGAGATTCAAATTGATCTACCACTCAACAAACTATATGCTCGAGTTTCTTCTAGCCAAATATATAGCACCGAGTGTTTATCATTAGAAAAATAGCAAGATATTGAAATACTTTAAAAAATAAGAATGGTAGAAACGTATATAAATAAATAATCACTAAAATTACACCTATATGAAATGTACACCTTTAGTTATACTAAATTTACAATTTATATGTCAATGTTACTTTTAGAGTATTCCTATTTGATTTAAATATAAGTTTTAAAAATAAAAGTATAATATACGTACATCAAAGATAAAAGACAAAACTTCTTACTATTTTTTTTTTTTATTAAATTTTAGAGAAAATTACATTTTTGGTCCCTCAACTTGGCAAGATTCACAGTTATTTCCCTTAAGTGAATTAATTACAAAAAAAACCCGGAAGTTGGTCAAATTTTTCACTTTTCACTCTGCGTCTATAAGCCGTCTATTTGGTCCGTTAAGTGAGGGGCAAATTCGTCATTTCATCATCCTCTTCTTCTTCATCATCTTTTCCTTCTTCTTCTCCTTCTTTTAACAGATTAAACCAAGATTTATTCCTATCTCACATATCTACAGACATGTAATAACATCAACAAATCCATCAAAATCTCATTCCATATCAAAAACGTCGCAGATAAATATATATACGAATCTATCAAAATCCCAAAATAAATTATAGCATCAACAAATTGAATTTATAATGTAATGTAATTTTGTGAAACATGTTTTAGCAGGCTTTATCATCTTCATATATCAAACTTTATACGGCACCTAACAAGTTTTCAAACAAGATCTCATATTCAAAGCAAAGAACTTTCTTGGACCTGATATAACCCACACCTCCATTTATAAATCATTTACTTCCTATGTATATTCAATCATTTAAGAACATACAAATAGAAAAATAATAAAGCGGTTGTAGCAGCTACCGGTGTCCGATCGCCCCCGTCAAACATCAGATCCGACCACCAACTTGCAAATCGTGATGGGTTATGCTGGCTGTCCCCTTTATTGGATGAAGTGGTGACTGGAGAAGATGCTCGGTACATATGTATATAGATTTGATGAGTGTATGTATATGTATATCTATAGATATGGATCTGTATATATATATATACAAAGATAGGTGTGTGTTTTTTAGATCTGATTATTGTTTTTCTTCATGATGATGATGATATATATATATTGTGTGTGTGATCTATTCTGTATGCCACCACAACCATCGGTTCTGCTGGATCTGTCGCCGGAAAAAGCCACCACCACCACCGTATTTTTCAGTGATGATATATATATATATATATGTGTGTGTGTGTGTGTGTCTATGATATATTCAGATGATATATATATATATATGTGCGTGTGTGTGTGTGTGTGTGTGTGTGTGTGTGTGTGTGTGTGTGTGTGTGTGTGTGTGTGAGTGAGTTTGATGATAAGATATAGATGGAGGTAGATGAAGGTAGAAATAGATCTTGGTTTTATCTGTTAAAGGGAGGAGAAGAAGGAAAAAGATGAAGAAGAAAAATATGGTAAAATGACGAATTTGCCCCTCACTTAACGGACCAAATAGACGGTGTATAGACGCGGAGTGAAAAGTGAAAAATTTGACCAACTTCCGGGTTTTTTGTAATTAATTCACTTAAGGGCAATAATTGTGAATCTTGCCAAGTTGAGGGACAAAAAATGTAATTTTTCTAAATTTTAATTAAAGATAAACGACAAACTTCTTACTATTTGTTTGTCGATCGCTAATATTCTTTTTGTAATAAAAATTTCTCTTTTTTCCCCTTGATATATTGTGGCATAGACACGTGATAATCTAATTATGAATCTAGTAGAATTATGAATTTGCTTGATGACAACTTGAAAAGGTTAAGTTGAACCCATCATTACTCGGTCTTGTGGGAGCCCAAAATAGCCCATCAAAATGTGGGCATCCATCCAACTTGTATTATCCTTTTGTACTGTGTTTTTGTCCTTTTTTTTTTCTTTTCTTTTCTTTTGCTTGCTTTATGTCATTTATTAATAAATTATAAGCATAAGAATAGCTTAAAATCTATAAAAGTATAATGTTTCTTTTTCTTTTACTTTAACTTTCCTGATACTTTGTGATGTTGATGATTTACATAGTAAAACTCTTACTCCCTTTCAAAACATTATTTGCCATCTCCTTGTCCATAGTTGAGAAACTAAGTTTAGAAGTGTAATGTTCGTGTTTAAACTTATGAAATTTAAAACACGAATTGTTTCTCGAGCTTGGTTTCCCCAAGTGCAATGTGTAACACTAAACTACGTTGTCACATTACATCCCACACCGAGTGTTCGCATTCAGCTGGATAATATCTACGATAAGGGCTGATTACTCAAACGCCGTGCCCTATTTTATCGGTATATGCTTGCAAGGGTGGTTAGCCCTGTACTTGGCCAGGCAGGAAAGCCTCTGAAAGCTCCTCAAACGACGGAACAGTCTTAGAGTCGGAGATGGTTGTAACAAAAGCTTCAAAGGGCTTTGTAGTGAAAACTACATTTTGTTACACAATACACAAATAACTGATAAAATTCACCTTATAAGTTGACTTGTTTAAGACCAAGGATGAATCTAGCTTTTATGTTTGTATCAAACAATTGTATATTGATATAACTATAGATGCATCAAAAAATAGCTTTTATCTTAAGTTATGATATATTGGATCTTCTTAAAATCACATTATATGATCATACGAGTATAATCTAAGGAGTTGGCCACGTTGAACCTTATGAATGTGGCAAAACATATGTCCCCATATGGCCTTCCCTTTAGGAGAAATCACAACCCAAATTGGTCCCATATCATCCACTACACAAACTTTCTGATCATATATATTTCCATGAATCCCTTCCTTCAAATGCATAAACCACAATGGAGACTACTCATCGCCGCCACAAAAGCAATTCCTCTGGCGACAACTTCACATTCCCAACACTGTCACCCGACGTTCAAATGGACACGGAATTAGCAGACCACTTGTTCTCAAATGGAAAATTCCTACTCCACACTTTCCCTCTTCAACCAAGAAACTTAACAAGTTGTACCTTTTCAAGAACATATAGTGTTAGTAGTAAAGATTCACTCTTGTCTTCCAGAAGCAATAGTACAAATAGCAGCAGTAGCAGTTGCAGCAGCGCAAGAACGAGCACTAGTGACTCTTCAACCGGATTTTCAATGAAAACCACCATCTCTCCTAGCAGAAGCCCTGCTCACTACAACACTTGCTATCTTCCTGCTCAAAGGTGGCAGTTTATGGCACCTGTACCTATGCTAAACCGCCGAACTTCCCAAAGAAGATGTGAAGACCAGAAGCAAAAAGGGTCACCGGAGAATAAGAAATGCAGTACTAAAAAAGGATGCTGCCAGAAACTTTTCCGGTGGTTTGTGTCGTCATGCATTCAATGCCATGCTATGGAGCCTTACACAACACAGCTTTGATTGTCATCAAGTTTTTGTGTTTTACTACTAATTTTGCTAATTTTGCTAATTTGATGGTGGGATTCTGTCTTTTTGTGAAAAAGTTCACTAATTTAATAAATTCAAGAAAAATGAACATGTAAAAGATCAAAAACAGCTACAAAATATTGCATTATAAAGAAAGATCACTAAGAGTTTCTTTCAAAGGTACATCACAAACTTGTCATACAGTCATTCGATTATCAATCTCTCGATCACTCCAAGAAATTTTCCATGACATCAGTGTACATACCCCCTTCGTGTTTGTCGTGATCTAAATTCTGACTGCCATCAGGCCTGCCACCAATCCCTTCTGTAAGTGCATTGAAGAAGGTTAGTCCATTAGGCCATTTGATATCATTTTCAACATGGTCATGACTACTCATGGTTCCCATTTGTGGTTCTGATGGATGAGGATGGAGGAACATATGTGTCTCATCTTTAGGCACAAACCCAAGTCTTGCAGGATTCTGAAAATTTGGTGATTGCATTCGGTTAGTAGCAGCCCAGTTGAAAGCAGGGGGTTGGTGGATTGGGGCCGTTGGTTGCTTTAACGGAATCCCAGTTGAAGAAGGCGATGCAGCTGATGCAAATAATTGTGAAAGATAAAAACCAGATTGGTAGCCAAGTGATTCAAAAGTATGTCTCATTCTAAGCACAAAATGAAGATCTTCAGGTACCTAATCACCCATAAAACACATTTAAAATGTGCTTTTCAAGCTAAAAATTGGGAAATGCGCAAATTAAAGGTAACCCGAATAGAAAACATATGAACTACTGATGGTACTCACAATCTTGCATGATCCAAGTTGCAACAGCCCATGCCCAGCTTGAATTACAGCTATAGTCTAGTAAAATGAAATTCGAAAGCCAAATCAAAAGGGTATACTCAAATAACAAAAAAGAAAGTAACTTTAACAAATTTGTTAAATAACAATCACCTGTATTCCTGAATCAAACTGTTCATTCCATTCTGTTGGAAGCTGCAAAAGCATAAAATTCTATGAGTACTAATTATTGAAAATTCATTAAATAAATCCAATGAATAGTAAATAGAAAGTAAAAGAAATTAATGAGTTCCAATAATTGAAGATGAATAGTGAAGTGTGTGTGTTTGAAGGTGTAAGTATGTGTTCTTGAAAGGCATACAGCATCAAAAGAACTTTGCCAATAGTTAGATATACTCTGATCACATTCTGTTGGTTCTTTGAATACCCATTTGTGACACTTATCAGAAGCTACTTTTCCCATTAATCTGCACACCTCAATAACAAGCAAACAACCATCATAAAAAAAAAAAATTAAAAAAAAAAACTATACAACATTTGTTTTTAACACACTATATGTTACTGTATTAATTAGTATACTACTTATTAATCCCAAAAAATTTAAAAATTAAACACCTACCAAGTACCCACCCTTCTCCATAGTTATACAACTGAATAGACATTTTGCTGAATGCTTTCCTCACAGGATCTTCCCCTGCATCCATTCCTTCTAAACAATCCACCATTCTTCCTCTGCAATATCCATCTTCCCACATCAACATCCTGCCAAACAAATCACACAAAAATATAAACATAATCTCAAAAATATTCCCCTTTTGGGGTATTTTGCTTACCAGTTTGGTTATTATGTTCAGACAAGCAATAAATAAATAACTGGCCTAGATAAATATTTAAGTTCTATTTTTCTATGCGTGTCTGAACATATTTATCATAATCCTAAAGGGCTAAATTGCTAATTAGTGTGGTTAATATGTTGCATAAATAAATATATAATCCCCTAAATAAGCAATTAAGTAGAGTCCAATACTAAATACTAACGACTAACTCGCTGTTAAAAAAAAAACTATACAACATTTGTTTTTAACACACTATATGTTACTGTATTAATTAGTATACTACTTATTAATCCCAAAAAATTTAAAAATTAAACACCAACATTTGTTTTTAACACACTATATGTTACTGTATTAATTAGTATACTACTTATTAATCCCAAAAAATTTGAAAAAAAAAATCACTTCAGTAAAGACTAAAAATACATACTTTTTAATGAGTAAGGTCAAATATATGAAGAGAAATATACGGGCGAGGCCTAATGGTCCAGAAGACAGAGTAAGTCCAGTCAGTATTGAGACAAACACTTCTTAAAGCTTCATGAAGTGCCAACATTCCAACTGCTTCTTTGTTTCTATCTGTATTTGTTGTGGTTGTTCCTGAGCCCACCATTATCTCCTCTGTTTTTTTATCCACACTTTTTAAGGTGGTTCTTTTTTTTCTTTTTTTTTTTGGCAAATTTGATCTCCAAATTTCCAAGATTTACAAAAGGGAAGAACAGTAGTGGGTCATTAGTTCATACCCATGTCTTCAATCTGTAAAACTTTGCTAAAATCTTGATAAAAATTGAAGCTTTTTTTGTTTTAAAAAAAGTTTTCTTACTTCAAGCTTTTTTTTCTTGATTTTGTAAGCTTTGTTATGTGACCTTGGAATTTATTTGGAACTAGAAAGAAAGGGAGAGTTTGCACTTTTGCTAATAAGTTTGTTTATTTAGATGTAAAAACTAGAAGAGTTTGGTTGAACTTTAACTATGTCATCTAAAATAATGTGTCTATATACTGTATTTTTACTTGATTATTTATTTTGTGGGTTAAATACATTAATTAACTCACCAAATTCTGAAAATCTTTAAATGGTGATGCTTTAACTCATTCATTAATAAATTGTATTTAAACGTGTTATGATAGTATTAATTAACTTGTTCTATCATTTTTCAACACTATAGTTTGATAGTAAAAACTAAAAAGTGAAAAGTCATTCTTATGTGAACTATTTTTCAACATAATGTGTGTGTTTTTTCTTTCTAAAAGTTTTAAAACAAGTTACTTTATAAGTTCTGGTTTATTTTCACATCTTTCAAACGCGTCCTACAATCTCACATACCCAATTAATTTCCATATTATGCAACATGATAATTCCAACTTTTGCAACAATAAAAAGGGTGGCAAGTGAGGCCTTAAAATGGTAGTGATTTAGGGTTGTTTGGATTGAGGACAAGTGAACTTAGCAAGGTCACAATCTATGACCAAAACACACTCCTTAATGGTGTGGTAGAAAGTTTGTTAAGGGACATTGTGGGTTAGGCTAATAATGTTAGGACCATACTCTCGTTCCAATTAAATCTAAGCTTCAAAATCGTCTCGATGCTTTTGATCGGTAAAGATTCTATTGTGCCTAACTTAGGCACAATAGAATCTTTACCGATCAAAAGCATCGAGACGATTTTGAAGCTTAGATTTAATTGGAACGTTAGAGTATGGTCCTAACATTATTATAATGAGTTAAGTTAAACTAATGGGATTTCATTGTAATACATAAACTTTTTCTCTTTTTTTTTGGCAAAAGATAAGTATGAAAAATAACCTTAAGCTTCAAATATTGATGCTTTAGAGATGAGAGCTCATACTTCTATTGTCTTTTGCATTAAACTATCACATTTTATAACAAATGTATCTGGCGGTACAAATATATAATATTGATCTACAACTCTCAATTCCTATATATATGTAAAAATTTTACATATATTGGTTTGAATATAAATGTAGTTACAATTGTTTTCTTTTTTGAACATAAATGTAGTTACAATTGTTACATACGTGTGCATGTGTACAATACATTACAAAAATCTAATAAAGGCTTGATATTAACATGTTGTGTTGATTATGCACATTTTTAGACACATATGCCTTTTGTTTTTCCGTTAACGTTTCACATGATCAACACGTGTGGGTAACAAAAATTTAAATTTTATCATTTAGATACTATAAGTGAAACTTTTGACTACTCCAGGTACCAAAAAAGTAATTTTCGAAAAAATAATGACCATGAGTTTTTGAAGAGTTTATTTAATTATTTTAAAACATTTAAGCTTTGGGTTTTTATCTACATTATATTATAACATATATACGAGTACTATTTTTAAAAAAAATTTAAGGTCAAGTCATAAACATACGGATAACTTGTTAGTAAAAAAAAACCCTCATAATATGTACAACTTGTGACACAACTTGGAAATATATGGAAATGACTTGGTTTAAACGGAGTTGGATGACGTCAACCTCGATCTATCTGAATAGACTATGAGGCGTAAGTATCAAACTACCTAAGTTATGAAGCATGCGTGTCTTATCAAACTTTGAACTTAAATATAAAGGTTTGATAAAGCATAGGTCGATTTTTATTCAACTTGCTGATCTTCTTATCTCTATTGTGCAACAATTGAATTCGACTTCCAAGTCTTCGCTTGTTGAGACGATTATATATATTGTGTGGCGGTCGATTTGGAAGTTTCGCAATGAAGAAATCTTCCGCCCTGTTATAAGACGCGATGAAGTTGTTCACAAGTTGTACATTTTATGAGGTTTTTTTATTAACAAGTTATCCGTATGTTTATGACTTAACCTTAAAAGATTTTTAAAAGTAATACTCGTATATATGTTATAATATAATGTAGATAAAAACTCAAATCTTAAATGTTTTAAAATAATTAGAAAAACTCTTCAAAAACCCATGATCATTATTTTTCGAGAAAATTATATTTTTGGTACCTGAATTTTTCAAAATTTCAATTATAGTCTCCAAGTGACAAAATTTTCATTTTTGATACCCTCACGTGTTGGTCACGTAGGGGAGTTAACGGGAAACAAACGACGTATGTGTTTGGTATCAAAAATGAAAATAATAACCAACTTCTTGATATTATTTGTAATTTCTTCATTTATAGATTATAAGTAAAAACTTTGACAACTTCAGGTATCAAAAATATAATTTTCTCTTTTAATTAAAATATGATTATTTTTATAAGAGACATAATGTTTCATAGATTTATCAATTTTATGCATTATATATTTATATCAATTAATAAAGAATATGGTATCAATATGGTTCCCTTTGCATAGGTTACAAAATTATATGAGTATTATTTTGGTTAAACAAAAAATAAATAGTGAAAAATAAAAACCAAATGAAGATTAGGTTGGTCACGTGCACACGTGTCATGCCGTGCGTCGGTGCATAAAAGAAAGTCTGTTGCACTTACATAATTTGCGGGGACACATTGCGTCTCTTGTCCTTTCCGCACCTTCTACACATCTACGTGTTTTTCACGCACCATATCCAACGATGGATCATAAGAGTTACGAAAGACCGACGGTTTGACAGCGTGGGACAAAATTTCATCGGCTCCGGTTTGACCGCCCAAGGCCTCGGTAGTAGACCCCACATACGTATCTTTGTGGGTCCCATTTCTCGCTTTTCAAAATAATATTTCAGGTATGAAAATTTCAGCTCGCTTTCCTATGATAACGGTACATGGATCCAACATTGTTCACTTCGCTAAATTTTGTCGATTTTGTTTGTTTTCAAAACTAATTTAATAATGATTAAATTGATAAACCCATACGGTTAAAATAACGTATGTTCTGGATTAATTCACATATTTGGAGGGGGAAAAAAGATAGTCATAAAAATACAGGTCAAGTAAATAAAACAGGCTTAGAATGTCTATGATCATTTTATTAGCTTAAGTATATATATAGATTTAAATTTTATACATACATAGCAATATACTGTATACTTGTGCTCACACTAACAGTGTTAATGGGATTCAAGATTTATAGATAACAATGTAAGATTAAAGATGTGGTTGAGGTTTTTCTTAATATGGATATTATGATGGCTGGTTTTGGATTTGGCCATCTGGATTCCTAGCTACGTATATGGGTTTCAAGGTTTTGAATTTCATATTTTAGTCATTGTTTGTAAGGTTTGGTTTGGGAGAATTACATTAGGGACATTCCTAGTATGATAATTCTATTAAAAAATATTGCATATTACTTCCAATCCTGACTTCATTACTATATATCCATCTTTGTTCTAGACTTGAAATTGTTTTTGGGAAAATGATCAATCAAACTAACTCACAAGCCTAAAAATCAACCTAAAATCTTATGAATTTGACAAATGGATTCCACTAAATCCCTTTTCTAGTCATCATCATATGATTAGGTTGATTTTTAGGCTTATCAATTAGGTTTAGGGGTGTTCATGGTCCGATTTTGACCAAATCTCAAACCAAGCCGGCATTTCCAGTTTTAAAATATATTAAACCAAATTAGACCAAATATGTTGCCAAACCGAACCAGACCAGACCAGACCATGTGAGCCGGTCCGGTTTGACCGGTTTAACAGTTTCAAATTCTTATTTCCCTTTCTTTTATTTCCATATAATCTTGTGTATATGTAACACCCGACGTTTAAAAATATGGGTTTTTAAAAATCTTTCACCTAACGGTGTTAAATTGCGGAAGTAAAGACCGTAAAAGTCAAAACCGATAAAAACATTTCGGTTTCTGCACTTAGTTGGTGTTACACGCCATATCAAACAATAGTTCAAATGAAAACCCAACGGTTGCCCAACATTAAACAACCGTTCACACATTATTACATATATTCGACATCAAAATGAAATGTAATCAAAAGTCTCCATAATAAGCAACTAGGGGTAGCTAAGGAATCTGCATGCTTTCTACCCACGCTCTCACGTCCTGCACCTACAAGTCCTTCAAGCTAAACCTGAGGGAACAACCACATTAAAGAAACAAGTGTTAGCTATAAGAATAGCTAAGTAAGAACCACTTAATTTAAAAGCATTTGTCCAATTAAAACATTTCTTCGTTAATAGACAAACTCATTAGGCACAACACACAACACACATAACTGCATAACCACTTCATATCAATTAGGATAATCATCCTAAATGTGCCTATCCTGCATTAGTTCACACATTGTCACACATATCTTCGTTTACTGCATATAAGTGTGCCCTGCATCACACCCGACTGGATGATCAACCAAAGGCTAATCATCGTATGTCGTTAAGGAATGGCAAGCCAATCCAAGAGTAATCCGTATGTGGAGGTTGGTCAAACCCCTCGTATTACTCGCCCTGCATTATAAAGACCATGTTGCAAGGAGCCACCCAAGCAACAACTACGTCAACGTACTCGTCCGGCTAAGACTTGTACGGGTTAAGCTTAACACTTTCCCTGCATTATATTTACGAGCTCGATTTCACACATAATAGTTTAGGCAACACACATAACCTAAACATAATCACACATTACCTTCATTTCGTTTGGGCCCTAAACGTGCAAGTGACATGGCAACCTACCAAGTCTAGTGAGCTAGGTGTACAAGCCATGTAGTATGCATATGTCACACATTAACTCCATTTCTACATTTCACACATAATAAGATACTTCGTAATTCTACATAAACTACATATCAATACACGACATTAAACAACACTTCATTTCACTACATTAGGGTCTGCATTTCAGGTCTCATGGTCAACTACATATCCCATAATACCTCCCGTGTAACCCGAGATACCCACATATATCATATGTTACCGTTAAGGAAGTTATAAGTATGAAACCTTTGCTTGTTGAACCCTCAGCGTGACAAAAGTAGTGTATCTTACCTTGATACAGCTTAACAACAAGCTACAAGCACAATACAACGATGACTAGGTGTCTCCAATAACCTATAACAAGTATAAGATCGAAATATAAGCTAAACGACACCTTTTGTGAAATCTGGGCATGTGGTGCGCCGCACCTTCCATGTGGTGCGTCGCACCAATCCTCCAGGGAATTCAGATCAAGACCAGGTGCGCCGCACCAGCCCTTGGTGCGTCGCATATCGGGGTCCACCAAAAAAACCCAAACTGGCTGTGGTGCGCCGCACCACTCCTTTGGTGCGCCGACCAGCAAACCAATTTTTGTTCTTTGATCAAACGAATTCCATACGAACCCATACCCCAAATCCAACCTGGGGACTTAAAATTAATCCTTTTAATTGCACTTTCATCAACTTTAACCATCCTATTAATCCTTTACATCATGAATCAATCATTTAATCACCCGAATAACATGAAATCGGTGAACGTTTAATCAAATAACCCAACCCAAACCCTTATGGCCTGGATTAAGACTAATATAAGACTCACACAATCATATTTCAAAAGAGGAATACCAACATTACCTGTATTAGGTGACAAAGATCCAAGATCTAAGCAATACACGATCGATTTGGCTCCAAAACGAATAGATCTAGAGAGAAACTTGAGAGGGAAGGAAGGGGATCAGCTAGGGCTTGTTTAGGAGGAAGAAAATCTGCAAATGCCAACCTAATGACACCCCTTAACTCCCTAAACCCGTTTTTAACTTTCCTTCTATGTCAAAACTAGCCCCTAAGCTTCCTAATCCTTCATTATTGGTCACAAACTACTTTATTGACCATACACATCATTAATCCTTCATTAAATGTCACTACATAGACATTAATCTTCATATTACACACATTTATACTACATTAACATTTAGGCTTACAAGCCTCACACATAACACACATTAACCACATATAAGCATTAAATCTAAAATAGACTTAACGACACACACAATAGTGACTTAACGGCACTAGTCAACTAGTAAAGAAAAGTTTGGGATGTTACAGTATATATGTGAAGATTTGTGACAAAAAGTCATAGCAAACACTTAAGATTAGAACATTTATCACATTATTAGAACACAATATATGTTTGAGCCAACAATCAAAAGACATTTATCGTATAATATTTTCTATATAGATCCCACATAATTTAATTAACAAGAAAAAGTTTATTTTCTCCAAAAACATACAGGGTCGAAGCAAAATATTTACATAAATATATTATATCCATTGTAGTACCAACACGTTATCGTCAAATATAAACATATATTATTCCTTTTCCTTTAAACGGCTAAATATTATCAAAAATTATATACACATATACTTTTTGGTCCGGTCCGGTTTATGACGGTTTTTTCTTTTTTTAAACCGTAACCGAACCAATGAACCCGGTTTTTCAAAACATAAACCGTCGGACCAGACTTTAACAACTCAATCCGACCAAACCAATCCATATACCACGGTTTGGTCCGGTTTTAACGGTTTGATGAATAACCCTAATCAGGTTGATTTATCATTATCCTTGTTTTGGTATCGAGTCCCTTCAATATTGAGGTTTTTAAAAAATAAACTCATAATTTTTAACATAGTGCCACTGCCACTTGATTCCTATAATTGGTTTGACTAAAGGTTTTGTCAGGTTTTTGTCTCAAGTTCATGGTCATGGTTGTTTTATTTTATAAATATAATTTATGCTTTCCAGCGAGTGACTACTCTTAGTCTCTTAGTGGTATTGTGTTTGGCAGGTTTGAAGGTTGGAGTGTTACCTTAGTTTGGTTAGAAGTTAGATATATTGTATTTCTTGTTTGTCCTATCATCATGGTAGGTTTGTGGTCCAATGGTCGTTATTATATGTTTAGAACGGTTGTGAAAATATTTGTTATTAATTTATAATCACTATAATCTCTTGTT
The DNA here is from genome assembly GCA_034093135.1 of Erigeron breviscapus. Taxonomy (NCBI): domain Eukaryota; kingdom Viridiplantae; phylum Streptophyta; class Magnoliopsida; order Asterales; family Asteraceae; genus Erigeron; species Erigeron breviscapus. The sequence continues at coordinate 151,370,311 of CM067170.1, read as the reverse complement.
AGTATTAATGGTACTAGAAGGGTACCCATATAATGTGTCGCGGTAGCGGTGACGGTAGTGGCGACGGTGACAATACCACTGTGGTTATTAATGTAAAACTATTTGATGTAAAAGGGGGTTTGTAGTTATTTAACGGTTGAGAGATATATGTCCTAAATTTTTCATTAAAGTATTATATGTATATTAGGTAAAAATATTTAAATTAGTGAATAAATGAGAAGTTAATTTGGATAGATATGGTAGAATTATAGATAACATGTGACTGCGTGTTATTCATATATTCTCAAAACTTCTAACTAAAATACCAATTTATCTTTATTTTGTATTCATTTATTTTTAACTTGTTAGAATTTAATTTGGTAGAATTTATATAAAAAGATTATTTATAATAACTATGAAATGTGTAAAGTTTAAATTGATACTAATAAATATAAATTATTTTAAAAATAATTAACTTAGTTGACTTCTAAAGAGTAAAAATTGTGTTTTGCATATCAAAATTTTAAGTAATCCATCTTTATATAAAAAAATTTATAAAGATATGTTGTATTTATATTTATTTAATCAGTTACCAGGAATAAATAACAAAACTACCCATGAGGTTTATTCAAATAAAAATTATTAATTATTTTAAAGATTTTTTTAAAAATCCTCTTAAAATCATCAAAAAATGACATGAAATTTAACAAACTCTCTTTCTTAATCTATATTTTTTATTTTGACATATGTTATGATTCTGTAATTAAAAGTTTTTTTAGGAGGATTAATTATAAATTCGTAGTGTACTGTGGACACTTAGAAAGTTGAAAACAAGGAATAACGAATAAGCCAATCAAAAGCTGGTTAGGACTTAGGATTTCGGAAAATAAATCGGCCCAATTACTAAAAGAAATTGGCAACTTTTAGCCCACTCAAAGATGGGCCCATTATTTAGTTTTATTCTGTTCTTGGCCTCTTGGGTATATTTTGACGTCAGTGTGCAAGGAGCAGATTCTTCATGCTGGTTTGTTAATGCCACATTAACAACACTTTGACTTACATAAATACACATTATTATTATTATATTAATTAAAATACGAATAAAAAACATCACAATGTATCAATAATTCGATATGTAAAGCTTACAAAACCAACTCTTTAGTTTTTAAATCTAATAAAAATCAATTTATACATACTTATCAATTTAGGGTTTAGAATGAAACTAATAATTGAATTAAAAATAATACAAGGCTAATTCTAATTGACAGTTTATCCGTCAGTTTGTTTGATCGGACAAACTGAATAGCAGTTTGCTTCTATTGCGGAGCCAATGTGTTTGCTAGTTTGCCATATCAATTTGCTCCCAAGCAAATTGAATTTGTTAGCCCAAATTCATTTTTAGTATATAAATTTTAGAACGAAATGCATTTTTGGTCCCTGTGGTATCACACCACTTGCAATCTCGGTCCAAACATTTGCAAAGTGGCGATTTCGGTGCCACAAGTGGAACTTTTTGGCAAACTTGGTCCAAACTTAACTTTCCGTTTATTTTGCTTCCTTTAACCGGTCCATGTGCTAGGCACGTGATGGGTAATATAGTCTTTTCACGCAAAGGATCATTCTTGCAACTAAAAACTTTTCAAACACAAATCATAAACATAATTAAATTTGATTTCCATCTTTATATCTTTTTCTTATAGTACTCATATACAACTATTATCTATATATATATATATACATTAACTCGGTATATTTATACGATGTTTTTCTAGACATAAATCCTCAAAGCTTTTTCATATATATGCTCATCCCTTAACTTTCCATACTTCATTATCAACATGACTGCTACTAAATCTATATATGTGTATGTATATATAATACTCACCAGCCCACTATTTGCTTTCCATTCCTCGTCAATCATCATCACCCCCCACTCTCTTTTCACGTTGCTCTAGTATACAAAAGAAAGAAAAAACAAAAAGGGTTTGGTCCCAATTTTTTTTGGCTGCTCCCTTACGGTGGTGGATCTGAAGGTCGGCGACGGTGAATGGTGTTGCGGTGGTAAATCTGAAGGGCGACGGTAGCAGCGGCGTATCTGACGGACAACGGCGGCGACGGTGGATCTGAAGGACGAAGGAAGCAGCGGCGGATCTGAAGGGCGACAGCGGCAGCAGCGGCGGATCTGAAGGGCAACGACGGCGATGGTGGAATATATCAGGCATCTAAAGAAGCTTGTATCAACAAATCTGAGTTTTGTTTTAATTGATTGTCTACAATCAATGGAAATCGGAGGTGATGATGCTTCTTTGGTGGGTCCACTAGTGATTTTTTTTCTTCTAATGGTTGGGATTTTTCAAATAACAGTTATTTGAAGTCTCCGTTGAAGGTTTTACATAGTGATTATTTGTATATATATTGTTTTAGATGAAATTTTGAATTTTTGTTGACGATGAAGATGGTTGTTACTCAGATTATTGGGTTTTGTTTTTTTAATCCTTTTATAGTATTGAAGATCTAGAATAAAAAGAAAAAGATTGTGGAAGAAAAAGAAAAAAATTGTTGTTGATGATGATGAATTCTTTTCATATTTAGTTTGAAGATCTGGGAAATAATATGTTGTTTGATGATGTTGATGACGATAAACATGAATAGAAAAAGGCTTGATTTAGTTTGCAAGAACGGTCCATTTGTATGAAAAGACATTATTAACCATCACGTGTCTAGCGTATGGACTGGTTAACAGAGCAAAATAAACGGAAAGTTAAGTTTGGACCAAGTTTGCCAAAAAGTTCCACTTGTGGCACCGGAATCGCCACTTTGCAAATGTTTGGACCGAGATTGCAATTGGTGTGATATCACAGGGACCAAAAATGCATTTCGTTCTAAATTTTATATGGTTGATGATATGATATTGACAAACTAGGTATTAATACGTTGGGTTGGAAACAAAATAAGTTTAGGATACTCGACAGTTTGCTGATGTGTTGTTGAAGTGGTTGGTTAGCTTGAGTTTTACGTATATGTCATCGGAAATAATCGATTTTTTTCTCTTGTGTTAGTTTTACCATTCTTTACCCAAAAAAAACCATTTATTTTTACAAAAATATAAACTCAGTGATATTTTGTTTTTATTGTCTCTTCCCTATGATTTTTATTTGTTTCTATCTTATGATTTTGATTGTCTCTTATTGATTGTGCACCGAACCACGCAAGCCTTATGGATCGGATTTGTGGGTTAAAAGGGGTTTTGATTTATGTTTGTTGACGATTCCCCGAAGGTAGGAGCGGTTCTCCTTTACGCCAACTAAGATTGTTTGATGTAGTTGTCGAAGCTTGTTCGACTTTGTTAGAGTTTTGGCCGATTCGTGATCGTATGTAATGTGGAGAAATCCTCCTCCTTTTATAGGAGGAGGTTTCTTGGAGGAGAAGGTTAGGGTTTTCCCCTTTCCTTCTTTGAATCAAATTATACTTGCCATGTTTATCCGATTTAGTTTCCTTAGGAAATAATCCTTATGTGGATCGGATTAGGCAAGAGATATGTATTTTTAACTTTTTAGAAGGATTCAATATTAATCCTTTAGCCTTTTAATTAATTTGCCACCTCCGGGCTTGTGCCCTTCATGGGGGTGCTTCGTATTGTATGTCCTTCGTATAGTGATTCGGAGGGGTACATCGTCAAGCCCCCCAGTCTAATATGAAAGGCTTCAAAGACTTTGATTTTAGACTATTCGTCGATACTCACACCTGGGGAATCTGGAACGTGACACCTTTCGAAGGTGATGCTCGAAGGACCGGAGGATGACACTACAGCCGTTACCAAGGGTCGAAGGAGGGTGACTTTTTGTGGCGGGCTATTCGTGACATTGTTCGAAAGATAATGGGAATCTTTTGCTTTTAACACGGAAACCGACGTGGTAGGTGAGGGCTATTAAAGCTTTGCCGTTTCATTTCCAAGTTTATTATCTTCTTCTTCTTTATCAATTTCCCAAATTTCCTCATCTATATTTTCTAAATCTCGAATGGCTCGTGCTAAAGCAAAAAGAACTGTTGGTGGCAATCAACCTTCATCTTCCCAGGCCGGCGTATCTGCCGGTGGAACTCCGGCTCCGACATATTTTCAGGGTCGCTGGAAAAGATCTGCTAGAAAGAGCAGACATCCTGTTGTTTTTACTGATTCTGACTCTGATTCAGAAGTCGATAAGGCGTCTTATCGTGAATTGAGAATAGAGTGGTCCCGTCTCCGTCGGGAAATTGTTGAAGTGAAAAGTAGGGAGGCTCGCCTGAAGAGCGATGTCCAATATGCTGGTGATGAGATCCGCCGCCTGTCTCATGATGTGGAGAAATCTATTCCGTTCGTTGCTTTGCGTTGCTCCAATAGACGATATCAAGAGAAATTGAAGGAGGCTGAGAAGGTCTTTGATGATTTGAGCAAAAGACTTGATGATTCTGAGAAGCAACTATCGGAGAATAACATTTATGTTGATGGAGTCAGGGAAGTGTGGGGTAGAAAATGTGAAGAATTGCAAACTGCCCATTCGAAGATCCAATTTCTGGAGGAGCAACTGAAGAGGTGGATGAAAGTGGTTATTCCTCATATTTATCAAACCACGCTTACTGATCCTAAAACTGCGAAGCGCCTAGTAGAGACGGCGACTTCTTCGGAGAATGTTTCCGATATACTCCCTGAAAAATAAATTGTATTTGTAATTTGTATTTCATTGCCATGAATGTATTGTGTTTATATTTTATTTTTCTCTTTTTCTGGGTTTTTGAAATATGCATGGTTCCGAAGGGTCCCCCTACGGTGTTCCATGTCTTATTGTTCTAAATGCGTGGTTACGAAGGGTCCCCCTTCGTTATTCCACGTCTTTGCATTTGGTGCGTATTATTATCCTAGGACTGTGTCCTTAGGTCTCTGATTGTACGCTATGTGGGCGTCCCCTTGAACATGCGTTTTGTTCAGAAAAACACGTCTTCATAAGTTATGGGATAACGATCGTGGTAAAAGAAAATACGTTAGGGAGCGACCCTTCGTATGAAAATAAGAAAAATGCATTGCTTTTTGCAATTGCTTTATTCATTCTAAAAAAGGGGATAGTTATCACATTGTGAGTTCTATCTATTTATTATGTGCCTGTAGCACTTAGGTACAAAAAATAATCAGTTTTACTGATAAAACTTTCGGAGATTGGAGTTGTTCCATGTGCGGTCCACTGGTTCGCCATCTAATGTTGTTAGCTTGTATGCTCCATTGCCGAAGGCTACTTGAACCTGGTACGGCCTTCCCATGTTGGTCCCATTTTCCCTGTGTACTTGACCTGACTTGCACTGTTCAGACGAAGGACATAATCGCCAACCTTGAATGAAGTTGGATTGGTGCGCTTGTTGTAGTATTTCTCAAGCCTCTTTTTATATGTCGCTTCCCTTATTGCTGCTATGTCCCTTCGTTCTTCTAGCATATCTAGGTTTACCCTCAGTTCTTCTTCATTATCTTCTTTGTCAACCTTGGATGTTCGACAGGTTGATACCTGGATTTCTGCTGGTAGCACCGCTTCCGTTCCGAAGGCAAGGCTGAAAGGTGTTTCACCATTACTGGTTTTGGGTGTGGTTCGTTGTGCCTCATAGGACGAATGGTAATTCATCTACCCATCCAATGTGTTTTTTCCCTAGCCTTTTTTCCATTCCCTTCACTACCTCTCTGTTTATTGATTCGACCTGCCCGTTTGCCTGAGGGTGATATACGGAGGTGAATTTTTGTTTGATTTTTAACCTTTCGCAAAACTTTGGGAACGTTCCTTTTGCGAATTGCCTTCCATTATCGGACACGATGGTTTGCGGCATTCCGAACCTACACACTATGTGTTCCCAAACGAATTTCTCCATTGCTTTCCCTTTGATTGAGGCGAGAGGTTTGGCTTCTACCTATTTGGTGAAGTAATCAACTGCTACCATGAGAAATTTAACTTTTCATGGAGCCTCTGGGAGTGGTCCCACTATGTCTATTGCCCACTGTACGAAGGGCCAGGCTGAAGTGACTGAGATCATATCTTGCTTCGGAGCCTTGGGTACATTCGAATGGATCTGGCAGGATTCACACTTTTGGATGTACGCCGTGGCATCTTGATGCATTGTTGGCCAGAAGTATCCTAGGCGCATAACTTTAGTTGCCACGGATCGTGCTCCTGAGTGGGTACCACATATTCCTTCGTGTATCTCTTCGAGGATGACCGAAGCTTGATTCGGGCCTACACACCTTAGCCAGGGTGTCGCAAAAGACTTTCTGTTTAGTTGTCCGTTTGTGATCTTATACTGAGGTGCTTTGATTATAATTTTCCGAGCTTCATTGGGGTCTTCTGGTAGTATTCCGCTGATTAAATATTCACATATGGGTGTCATCCAGTTTTTCCCATCTTCTTTTATCAGGTCAGCGACATACTATTCATTGATTGACTTCTCTCTTAATAACTCAATGAGCACCTTCTTGCCGAAGTGTTCGAAGGTGAGACTTGCTAACTTGCTTAGTGCATCGGCTTTTTTATTCTGATTTCGATGGACATGCTCTATCTTGAAGCTACTGAAGCAGTCAATCAATTCTCTAGTTTTTGCTAAATACTTCTTAATGGTCTCCTGCTTAGCTTCGAATTCTCCGGTAATCTGGCATGTTACCAATTGGGAATCCACGAAGGTGTGGATTCGCTTGATTTTTCATTTCGTTTGCTAAACGAAGCCCTGCCAAGAGAGCTTCGTATTCTGCTTCATTGTTCGTTGTGTCGAATTCAAACCTTAGAGCATAGGTATATTCCTTTTCCTCTGGACTGACAAGGATGATTCCTGCTCCTGATCCATCGGAACTCGACGCCCCATCTGTATATACTTCCAGACGTCCCATCCTTCGTTTTCCATGACGTTTAAAGAGGTGTATCTTTCTGGCTCGTTGCTGCCTTGTGTTTCCGCTATGAAGTCGGCTAGCACTTGTCCCTTAATTGCGTTCCTTTTTCGGAATTCGATATCATATTCTCCTAGCTCTATGGCCCACTTAGCTACCCTTCCTGATTTCTCTGGCTTGAGCAAGATTTGCCTTATGGGTTTGTCGGTTAGTACTGCGATCGGGTGTGCTTGGAAGTACCTTCGTAGTCTTCTAGCTGCATGCACTAGGCCCAAGGTCAGCTTTTCTAGTTCTGGATAATTAGCTTTGGACCCTTGCAGGATTCGACTGACAAAATAGATAGGGACTTGTTTCCGCTCTCTTTCTGCCAGGAGAACTGCGCTTACACATTCGGAGGACGCTGCCAGGTACATAAAGAGAGTTTCTCCTGGAACAGGAGAGGTGAGAGTAGGGAGTTGTGCTATGTATTTTTTCATTTGCTCGAAAGCTTCGTTCGCCTCCTTCGTCTAGACGAAATCCTTTTTGTCTAAACATCCCTTGAGCGTCTTGAAGAACGGGAGCTGTTTGTCTGCTCCTCTAGATAGGAATCGACTAAGGGCTGCAAGCTTTCCATTTAGGCTTTGAACCTCCTTAATCGTTTTCGGGGGCGATAACTGACGAAGTTTGTCAACCTTCGAAGGGTTGGCCTGTATTCCTTTATCCGATATATAGTACCTAATGAACTTACCTTCTTCGACTCCAAATGAACACTTTTTTGGATTTAGCTTCATATTAATGGAGCGTAGCGTGTTAAAGGTTTCTTGGATATCATCTAACAAGTCTTCCTCTGTTTTACTCTTGATTACCATGTCATCAACGTAAGCCTCAAGGTTTCGGCCAATTTGCTTTCTGAAGAGTTTATCTACCACACGTTGATAGGTGGCTCCGACATTCTTCAGTCCGAATGGCATTTTCTGATAATAGTAAGTCCCTTTGCTAGTATAGAATGCTGTCTTCTCTTCGTCTCCTTTGGCCATCTGGATCTGATGATACCCTTTATAAGCATCCAAAAAGCATTTTAATTTGTACTCTGTTAGCGACTCTACCTTCCAGTCTATTTCCGGCAACGGATAGCAGTCCTTTGGGCAGGCCTTGTTGATGTTTGTAAAATCTACACACATCCTCCACCCTCCGTCGCTTTTCTTGACCATGACTGGATTGGCTACCCAGATGGGATACGTTGACTTCCGCACGATCCCAGCTTTGGCGAGCTCCTCTACCTCTTTATTCGCAGCTTCATCTCTTTCGGCAGCCAGGCTTCGTTTCTTTTGATGGAAGGGGGTCGCATCTTTTCTTTCGTTAAGTTTATGCTCCGTTACGAATTTTTCCCCTTCGATCTCGATTATTCGAGGTATTCCTATCATGTCTGAAAACTCCCAGGCAAACACGTCCAAGTTCCGTTGCAGCAGTTTGAGCAACTTCTTTTTCAGGCCTTCAGGGGAGTTGTTTTCCTATTGATATGGGTTGGTCTGGGTATCCTGGATTGACGATGACCTTGTCCTGATGGTCTGGTACTTTTGCAGCATCTACTTGGGCTTCGGTGGTTTCTTGGGCCTTCTTAACCTTGTGTACCTTTATCTGACCAGATTCTGAATGAATGGTCCCTACTCCCGCGGGTGTCAAGTGCTTGATCATGGAGTGAATGGTGGAAGCAAACATCTCCAGTCGGCGCATCGCTGGTCTTCCTAGAATTATGTTATATGGAGAATTAGATCTGACCACTATGAAGTCCAATGTCTCCGTCCTTACGTAGGGGGGTTCGCCAATTGTTACGTCCAGGTCAATTTCTCCTAACGGACTGACCCTTTCTCCTGCGAATCCTATAAGCGGGGTTCGCGGGGGACTTAGGCGAGCTTTTATCCCCTTTGGGAGCTGTACAAAGCAATGCTCGTAGATGATGTCACATTCGCTTCCTCTGTCTATTTAAACCCTGAAAACCTTCGTATTGAATATCAATATTTGTATCACGATCGGGTTTTCTGACGGGGGTATCTTTAGTACCGGAAAGTGAAAGGCCAGAGGTGTCCACTGGGCAAGATCTTTTCTCTTGTCGGGTGCTTCATCATTCAGACGCCCAGATCTGTGATGAGATTCATTCGTCGCCATAGATGGCTATGCTACGTTTCGGGAATCAAAGTCGTGGTAATTTGGTGGGTTGTCTTTTGTTTAGCGGTCCCACGGATGGCGCCAAATGATTGTGCACCGAACCGCGCAAGCCTTATGGATCGGATTTGTGGGTTAAAAGGGGTTTTGATTTATGTTTGTTGGCGATTCCCCGAAGGTAGGAGCGGTTCTCCTTTACGCCAACTAAGATTGTTTGATGTAGTTGTCGAAGCTTGTTCGACGTTGTTAGGGTTTTGGCCGATTCGTGATCATATGTAATGTGGAGAAATCCTCCTCCTTTTATAGGAGGAGGTTTCTTGGAGGAGAAGGTTAGGGTTTCCCCCTTTTCTTCTTTGAATCAAATTCTACTTGCCATGTTTATCCGATTTAGTTTCCTTAGGAGATAATCCTTATGTGGATCGGATTAGGCAAGAGATATGTATTTTTAACTTTTTAGAAGGATTTGATATTAATCCTTTAGCCTTTTAATTAATTCGCCACCTCCGGGCTTGTGCCCTTCGTGGGGGTGCTTCGTATTGTATGTCCTTCGTATAGTGATTCGGAGGGGTACATCGTCACTTATCATATGATTTTACAAAATTTGGGCTCATATATTTTGTCTCTGTCCTATGTTTTTCATTGTAATAGATTTTTGTTGAACATAAATTTGGGTTCATCAATATATAGCCAACTTTAAATTTACACAAAATCAATTGTCAGAATATCTTTGATAGTGAAGTATCTATCAATAAACTAAAACAGGATTGAGACGTTTTTAAAACGACACGTGGCGTAATCCTTGATCGACATGTGTCTTTTTAATTTATTTATTTTATTAAATTAGCTTTTTTAGTTGTATATAGATTCAATTTTCTTATTAGACTTAGAATTAAACTCTAACTCTTGGTTATAGATACAAAACCTATTATAACCTTATTTGATTGATCGTTTTCTCATTAATATTTCTTTTTCTTTCTCAATTCTTCAATTCCCATTGCTTATATTACTTATAATAATAAGTTATTAACATGAAGACTTAAAAATTTGAGTTTACGATTCGAAATCACAAAGTTATTGTCGTCATCCACTATGCTTACAAGCTCCGATTTTGGTGTGATTGCAAAAATTTAAGGTAAATTCAAAACTCTAACTAAACATATATTATATTTATCATTACTGTTTATTATAATTTAGCTTCGATGATCGGTTTACTTTAATCATAATTTATTTCATACTCACGAATCATGTATGTGGCATATTCAAAATTCTTTATAATACAATCTATATAGCTACCGTACATCGTACGGGTATTAGGACTAGTTTTATTCGTATTAGGATTTGAACATGTCTTCTCCGTTGCTCTTTCTATTTTGTGCAGTAAATTTACTTAAAAAAAAAAGAAATAAATATATGCAGTACGGAGTATTTTTAACAGAAGATTCATTCACTCATTCATCCAGACAAAAACTTTTTTCATTCTCTGATTTGTTGATCCCCCTTTCTTTCTTCAACCCCTTGAATTTCACACCCCCCAACTTTCACACTCTCTCTCTTTCTCACACACTGTTCAAATTCCATTTTACAAACCCTAATTTCCTGTATCTATCCGTATATACGACTATACTCAAAGCCCTAACTGATTTTCGCAGCATTCAGGTACTATTTCGCTTTCAGTTTTCAATTAGTCAATCGTTTCGTCCTCAATTTACGCACATTACAATTTCGCTTATTCTTTACTGTTTGATTTCACTCGTAGTCGTAGTCACCGAAGTTATCGCTGATCTCGCTGCATCAAATTGTATATATACATTACATACTTATATAATTATTTTATATATGATGAATGTGTGTTTCAGATTTGAAGCAACACTGAATTGAGTTGACAGCTACCTGATAAAGCATTGTTAGCTTGAAGATATATATATCATTGTTATTGATATGTATATAATTATTTGAGGAAGAAAGTAAGAAAAAAGATTTTTTAAGTATTTATAGTGAAGATGGCAGATGCAGCAGCTATTATGGAAGCTGCCGGATCTCGATTTACTGATTTGGAACTTATCGGAAGAGGATCGTTTGGTGATGTTTATAAAGGGTAATACTTTTTTCCAAATTCAGTTTGCTAAGTAGTGCATTATGATCTATATGATTACGTGTGTATGTGTAATTTGTTTACATTGGTGATTTGATTATCGTGTGTTTGTGTATAATTTGCGTTGGTTGAAATTTAGCTATGTATGATGATTTTAGTTAGGTTAGTCTTAAGAGCTCGCTTAGTCGCTTGAGGATTAATAGTTTGGATGAGTCTACATAAAAACCGATTACCATTAGTATGATTAGCAATCACCACCATATACATGATAAAGAAGATAAGTTATCGTGGACAATGTACATATTGTTCTAAATACTTGGATAGTATTTATGGTTATGTTTTTTTAAGAAATTATTAATATGGTAGTACTTATTGATGAATACGAGTGTTGTTCTTGATTCTCTCATAGTCCTAGTAGTAAGGTTTCCACAACCTCTAGGGCTGGACATGTCACATATCACCGCCGGAAAGAGTTTGATTCCGTTGAGTTACGAGAATGACCAAGAGTAAAGTTAGGAATATCAAGAGTAATCACCAAGGGATTTGTCTTATAACTTTAGGGTAGGTGAGTATGTAGCACACAAGTGATTATGATGCAACCCTTCAGAGGTGTTTGCATGCCTCACATCTTGCCTGTCAGTATTACATCATGAAGTAGGCATTGAAGAGCATATATCAAGTAATAAGTTTCAATCAATGTGGAAGTGTTTTAAGCAGGCCATGGATATTGTTTTGCTTTCCATCAATCCAGCCAACTTATTCGTGGTATGCTGCTTCTCATTATGATCTACATTAAACTTTCGTATTTTCTTGTAGAGGACGTAGGACGATAAGGCATAGCTCATCCTTCTCTTGATCTTGGGGTTGATGAAGAACCCCACCTAGTAACAGTCCTTTAAGTCTTGGGGCCCTTTAAATAACATCCTTTAAATTTTGACATTGGATTAAGTTGGGGTGACAAGTGTGGGTTATGGATAGTTATACTGGTGATAACCATAACAATAGAAATTTGCTTGAGCTACTGCAAGAGGGATTATTAGGAGAGAAGACTCGATAGACTTCAATTCTTCATAGTGATTACTCTCAACATAGTGCTTAGGCACACCTTTCTTCTTCCCAATGTTGACAACCTAATAAAATAATGAGCACGTCTTGTAGTGTATACTTTGGTTAACTTACTTACTTGCACAGACTGAGTTGACTATAGGTGGCATGTGAACACATTGTTGATAAGAAACCATATCGTAGATGTTACCCTTATCCTGGGGGCTTCTGAAAATACATTTTTTCTTTCATATTTTTACATGTATATCCAATAAGAAAATTGTACCCAATAAGAATTTTGTTATCATAGTAACCTTCAAAAACTATGACATCTATCACGCGTCAATCTTTGGTTACGTGGGATCTTCACCCTCTTAACATCTTTGACTTTGAATAGTGTAGTTATGAGTAAAGTGAATATATATTAACTTGCATGATTTTGCCAATCTTTCTTCATAAAGTAATTTTGTACATTTGATTGTACATTGCCATAGAATTATAGGTAATTATTCTACATGTTTCCTTATGTATGAAGTATGAACGATTAAGATTTAAGAATCCTTTTTGCTAACACATCAGTGAATGTCTCTCACAGAGTAAACATTCAATACATATTCCTAGTATGAACAGTATCAAATACTAATAATACTGACAAATGGCTAATTCCAATCAGGCTTAAGTTGCCACTAGCATCGGACTCAACTGTTGACTTTGATTTGAAATCTTGTTTTTCTCTTTCCATTCTTTCGAAAGTATCCATATTCTCAAGCAAGGGTGGTTTAGTAACTTAATCATGAATCCCTAGTAAATTGTTTCAATGTGTATGGACAAGGGAGTATATGGATGATGGCGTGCTGTGTAGAGGTACAGCTGGACTATCTGGGCTCTTAAATTGAAGACAAGCTCTGTTTGACCACATGATATCTAACTAAAAGGCACATAAAAACTATCAGTTGGTTTAGTATACATTTATTTGTGTGTCCTTTTAAAATTATGAACAGCTGTTTTAGGATTTAGCGCATTTATTCGTACTAGTTACTTTTACAGTTGTACATTCAGAAAAACAGTTATATGACGTTCAAGCTTTCTTGTGTTGCAGGTTTGACAAGGAGATCAACAAAGAGGTTGCTATCAAAGTCATCGATTTAGAAGAATCGTGAGTTACTGAGTTTTTGCTTTTAAACTTTATATTATTTGGAAACCTCTATATTATTATCAATAATGTTTGTTTTCTATTATCTACAGAGAGGATGAAATTGAAGACATTCAAAAGGTATCCATGTCCTTGCAAATTCTGTCACTTGCCTATTGAATCTGTAGATATTAAATAGTCCATCTGAAATATTTTTCAGGAAATAGCAGTTTTGCAGCAATGTCGATCTCAATATATTACAGAATACTATGGATCATATCTTCACCAAACCAAACTATGGATAATAATGGAATACATGGCTGGTGGATCAGTTGCCGATCTAGTAGGTTATTTTTACCAACATCCGCATTGGCATGACGATTAATTATGGTTCTGTCATGTAAATTTGTATTTTTGTTTTCTTTATTTACGTAAGGAACAGTTAATGAACTTTACCTTCACAGATTCAACCAAATCAACCATTGGATGAAATGTCAATCGCTTGCATTTTACGTGACTTGCTGCATGCCATTGAATATCTCCACACTGAAGGGAAGATTCACAGAGATATCAAAGGTTCTCACTTCTCATTGATAAATTATATGCTTAAGTCCTTCCATTAGTTGGAACATATATGTGATATTGTATGTTGGTTGTAAGGGTAAAGCTAGATAAACTATATGCTATCCTTTTCATATTAGAAAACAATGAAACGTGATTAAAATTTCTACTAATGTTTAGAAGAAATTTTACATTCTTCTAAATGTGACGGTGTAATGATAGTAATTGTCTTACATTTTGACAGCTGCAAACATTTTGTTGACCGCGAATGGTGATGTTAAGGTACGCTGTTTATGCTCTGATGTATCTACTGTGATTTTATTACATATGCTTCGTATGGTTGTGTTTTGCAATTGCTGCTATTTAAGCTTATATATCGGACTTTCTTACAGGTGGCAGACTTTGGTGTCTCTGCACAATTAACCCGCACGATTTCTAGAAGAAAGGTATTTTTTGGTTCGATCCTAACACACATGTTTTGAGTTTGTGAGGTTTAGAATTAGTGAATACTGATTGATTGGGTGTGACAGACCTTTGTAGGAACACCATTTTGGATGGCACCAGAAGTGATTCAGAATACAGAGGGATATAATGAGAAGGTTACACTGCTATGTGACATTTTTTTCATTAACATATGGCACAATCTCTTTCTTCTGTTTGGGGCAAAATATTATTATAGTCCACTAAACTCGGTACATGTCTCTTTGATAATTTATCTGCAAACTCAATACTATGTTGTTGGACTTCGCTTGATACAGGCAGATATCTGGTCTTTAGGAATAACTGCAATTGAGATGGCGAAGGGAGAGCCCCCGCTTGCTGATCTGCACCCAATGAGAGTTCTTTTTATCATACCAAGGGAAAATCCACCTCAGGTTTGGGTTTTTCAATCCTTCAATTCTGTAATTTAGACCTCTCATCTACTTCCCTTTATATGCGGTTAGCAGGATGCTATGCAACCCTGTTTTTAACTTTATATCTAAATATTAATGTATTTAAATAGGGACATTCATTTATTTTTCTTAATTGAATCAGAGTTATCTTAAATTAGGATTTTGACATTTTGAAACTGTTCGCTTGCAGTTAGACGAACACTTTTCTCGTCCCATGAAAGAATTTGTTTCATTGTGTTTAAAGAAGTGCCTGCTGAAGTATGTACACAATCCCCCCCCCCCCCCCCCCCCCCCCCCCCCCCCCAAATGTGGTTTTTTTCTTCATATTTTTGAATTTCTTTAAGATGTTTAAATTGTATGTTTGCGTGTTTTTTGAGCTTTTTCTTGCTGTTACTGCTGGCATTACCATTATTCCTTTGTTACAAACAAAGTGTCTCCTTTAACTTTTCTTGTATCAAAGGATATACTTCGTAGTTCATGTTTCTGTATGGAGGGAAAAGAGCCATTGTGTTAGTTTGTATGCCATCAAGTGTTCACAATATTGTCTTCGAATTTCTACTCTATTTTCAGTTTTCCCCCATTTGTTACTGGGATAATGATTTACTTGTATATCTATAGTTTTATTTGTTGTTCCTCTGTTTTTCAATCTTATATTTCAGAGACCTAGTGCAAAGGAACTTCTGAAACATCGCTTTATTAGGAATGCTAGGAAGAATCCAAAGCTCCTGGAGAGAATCAGGTGCTTTTTGATAGCCCATTTTTTATGTTCACATCTTTTACTTTTTAATATGAATTCTTGATCACTCAAATTTCCATTCATTAATGAATCTGGTATGCACCCACATTGGCAAATATCCTTGTATCTTGACAGAGAAAGACCGAAGTTTCAAATTAAGGAGGACGGGGAAAGCCCTAAAAATGGTACACAAGCTTTTGGAGAAGGTTCCAATACCATGAAAGTCACCAGGGAACCAAGAGTTGAGGAAACTGTTCGAGCCAGGTGGAATGTGATTACTAGAATGTGAATTTACAGTTTGATTCTTGTGATGCTCAAGTGTTACTAATCAGTATTTTAATTACAGTGGCCAGAGCAAAACTCAGAGAAATGCTGGATGGGATTTCAGCATAGGTGGGCCCGGAAGCACGGGAACCGTTAGAAGTGCAGTAAGACCACCTCAAATCAGAGACCGGAAAACCGACATTCAAGCAACCCAGAAGAGGACGGTGGACTCTGGTACCAGACGTTTATCAGAAGCTTCCAGAAGAGATTTTAGAGAGTCGGACCAAGACAAAAAGCAAGATTATTACATTGGTGATGAAGATACGTCTATGGATGGCACGGGAACAGTTGTTGTGCGATCTCCACGAACTCAGACACCATCACTTTTTAGTGAACAAAGTACCATGGTAGGGTCCAATATGGTGGAAGTTGTATAACTTTCTGTTTTCTGTCTGTGATTTGAACATATTTTGTTGGGTGTACAGTCAAGTAGCACATTTAGCTCTGCTGACGATGCTTCAATCAGTGGAACCTTTGTCTACCGTGGTCAACGTGATGAGTCAGATTCTCCCAGGACTCCAAAGTCAAGGCTGGGAATTCAAGAGAAAACTTCAACTGCTACACATGAAGATAGTGCATCAAACATGGCAGAGGTCATTTATTGTTTTTTTATTTTTGAACATTTTTTGTTGTATCATATCTTTCAATATGTTTCCAGTACTTGATGTTATCAGGCAAAGGCTGCAATTCAAGGAGGGATGAAGAAAGGACATGCAAAAGATAAGTCTGTTATGAGCAAGGTTAAGAAAGGTGTCCAAGAAAGTGAACGAGTAGAGAAGTCAACAAATAGCTTAGATTCTTCAAGGTAATGATATTTCATTTGAGAGTTTTGTTGTATTAATTGGGGTATCGAAATTTACATTTCTATAAGTATTTAAATTTGTAATCCAGGTATTCAAGCGACTATTATGATGCAATAAAAGCATTTCCTAAACCTCGTCAAGCAACTAGTGATGAAGAAGAGAGTGCCAGGACTTCTACATCATCAGCATCAGCTCCACTGTCTGTTCTAATAATCCCTTCATTGAAAGAGGTGAGTTTGAATATATCTCATATGTAAGGGGTATAGGCTTACTTTAAGTCAAAGAATATAACATTGAAGCCTCTTGTGAACCATGTTTTTTGAACAATCAGATTTAGTTTCTCAATGAATGAGCAGTTGATGTTGTGATTTGAATGAAATGTAGGCAGTTGCAGATGATTTAGAAGCATCTGTAGTTCGTTCTGTGATAAATTCGTTGATGGATATGGAATACACCAAGCCCGGGTCTTGTGAATTTCTTGTCACTCGGATGCTTCACCGGTTAGCAAGGTAAATAACTTGTACATCACACTTATTTTTATGTAATCCTTTTTTGTCCTTAGGGCTAATGAAAATACTTATCAGTTCAAAGGAACCATCATTGAAGGATCTGCAAGATGTGGCAATACGTGGATTCTCCAAGGGTAAAAAGGTAATAGAGCCAGAAAATGCGAATGCTGAAAATGCAGAAGCTGATATCAGAAAGAAGCAACAGGAGAAAGAGGCTCAGTCTAATGCCAACTTAAGCCCTCTTGCAAGGTTCTTGCTTTCAAGGTTTGTCAAGTTACCTGATTTTGCTATGTTATCCTGGCTTTACCTGCAACTTAAGACATTTGAATATCGCTTATTGACTTATTGTGCGGGATTCAAGAATATACACATATTTGCTCATGGTCATTGTTACAACCTAGCGTGGCATGTTATTGTCCACAAGATTTGGTTATTGATGAATCTGCACGTTTCCTTGATATGCAGATGGCAAGGCCAAGCATCGCGAGATCTCAACTCAATTTAGAGAGGATCTTATTGTTGATTATAGTTACACCTTTGGGTGGATTTTCTGTTCATTATTAATTTATTCAACTATAAATAACCTCGAGAGAAGATAGTAACCTTATATTTTTTTTGCCATTCTTCTCAAAAAAAATTTGGCTGTATATTTCCTTTTTGCAGTGAAGTATTGTTGTATACCCGGGGATGTTGCTCATGATTTTGTGGGCTATAAGCTTAGTGAATCCGGATAAGTAGTTACTTTTTTTGTTTTACATTTCAACAAGTATCGAGCGAGTGAAGTAATTAGTGGATCGGATGGATTATCATGTATCATTTTGGTTAAACATGTTCATCAGCCCCCAATACTTACGATAGGGGTTTTTGCATGTTTTGCCGTTTTGGGATGAATTTTCCAGCATGTTTATCAAATTATGTCATGTCCAAGTTAAGTAATATAAACCTAAACCGACCTGAATTGCTAGCTGACATGACGTGGTTTAATTCAATATGGATCGTAATAACGTCTATTCTGGATTGACGGTGTACTACCTTCTTTGCATATATTTCGATACTTGTATATCTTTTTATGTTAAAGCAAAACTTTCATTTCGATCAACATATTACCAACTTTCATTTCGGTCAACATGTTACCAACTTTCAAGAATATTGAATACTCACAAAGTACAAGTATAGTCTTACAACAACAATACTTAACTCCGTTAAAAATATGATATGAGGAAGGTGAAATGCATACAATGCCCAATATATATATGTTGAAAGTTAATTGTCCAAATGTGCGTGGTATATTGTTACGAAGGGTATAATTACCGCCCTTGACAAACACCTTGAATTTTGTAATTATGTATAACGTTGTATGCTCAGAATCTTGAAATATAAGTTGGAGTTTGTTATTGCTATACTGTATGCCTATATGGGATCGTATAGCATTGGCTAACATGTGCCGATGCTAGATATTAGGAGTCATTATTGATTTATTGATATTTACTAGAATTTCCAATTATGACAAAGAAGAATAACAACCTTTCGACTAATAAAGGAAGGTAAGTTAATGAACATTAAAGATGGATACATTAATATGGATGTTGATCTTAATAGTATATAGATATAATAATATTATGAAAAAGAAAGGATTTAAACCATGAAATAAATGTTTCATCTTCATCTCTTTTTCTTTTATATATGCGATTTGGTTTGACTTTGGCATAGTTACAGTAGTTAGGTTAACTTGTTAGAAGATCATAAAGTTATTAGATTCTTATAATTATACATATTTTCAAGAGGTGTTCCAAAATCCTTACCCATGCTAAAGCAGTTCCAAAATCCTTCACGAAATGTGTGGAATACTTGCTACAAGAACAAAAATCGTTATGCTGGATACTTAACTCTCATAAAGCACGACCTCTATCATGATATATATTACTTGAACCAACTCTCAACTTGGAACGGGCAGGCAAAAGTAATACGACATTAGACCCAACGAGTTAGCCCAAATAATGGTTCAAACCTATACTTTCTCATAACACCGCTACTTCGGTTACAATTAAGAAGCATAACCAAATATCCTGTTACCAAGTACTATACTAGTATACATTAATATATCTATATATGATATCTAGATTGTGATCCCTTCCTTGTGGTTTTCAATATATATGGAATGGTATAAAAATCATGTTAAAAAGCAACAAGGATGAAGGACATTATATTATTTTGTACACAAATCTAATGATTTTTACTCACAGAATAATGTATCATTTCTCATATTAAACATTTTTTACGAGGCTAAGAATTACATGTTACTCACAAATCATCTTTTAGTTTTACATCATATCACCATCAAGTTAGTAAGGCCAAACACATGGGCATTATACACAAGATTAATTATTCTAAATATTAACTACGGGATACTATATTTGTAATTAATGATTTACCAGTATAAAAAGCATGCATCTACTCGATACAATTACAAGAAGTTCCAATATATAACTCTTTGTATATCATCAAACATTAGGACCTTGATTCGGTACACATCAATCAAAATCCATTCAAGATGCAGTTTATCAAAACACTCTTCGTGTTAGCTCTCTTTGCGACATTTCAAGGATGTCATTCAGACGCAAACCAGCTCAGGGATGTCAAGACCTTAACTTCTGGCCCATCATCGTCTATTCTTTTTCAAGTCACTGGAAATATATATCCGGACGGGTATAGACACTTGTTCTTCCTTCTCCTTCTTCTTCTTCTTCTTTTTTTTTTCTTTTTTCTTTTTGTGTGATCAACTTAGCAAAAGGTGGCAATTTGTGTTATTCAGTATACTAAAATGGGATAAAACTAAAATATAAACAAAAATCACTCAAAGAGTTAACAGAACAAATAGGGTATGCTGTGTTTGACTGGCTACAATTTTCTTGATTGCTTATCATTAAGTTTAGTTAATGATAAAACAACATTATTAGTAATTAAGCCTTTTGTTTTGACCTATGCATTTCCAATATTTCACGAATTTTGTGTTTTCTTCTTTGATCTTTTGGGCTTGGTTCAACATATCAGTATTTGGTTTCACCCGTTACCAACTTTACTCATTTACTTTGACTAGATACATTATATACATATATTTTTTTTCTTTTTGTGTGTTTTGTTATGTCAAAGCGACGACCAAGAAGACCCAAAGGGCCATTTTCTTTGTGTGTGTGTATATATATATATATATCTACACGCAAGTAACAGTAGGTATGCACATATGTACTTATCATACAATTTTATTAATTTGTGTGGTTTATGCGTAGCAAAAGCTTAATTAGTGATACTCAAACATGTCACTTTATGCAACATCTTAGTATATTCTTTTCTATGAATAAATCAACTTTGTATGTATGTATGTGCAGGTACTATTATGTGACAGTGAACCTAGGGGATCCACCAAAACCATATGAGTTTGACATTGACACTGGCAGCCATCTCACTTGGGTTCAGTGTGATGCACCTTGCCGGCAATGCCTCCGTGTAATTTTTTTCTCCTAACTAGCTAGCCAGTCCCCCAAAATTTTAATCTTAAGCACATTAACACATAATAAGCGTTTCTAAAACCATTACCAACGATAAAGCATGTTTTTAATGTTTTACTAATCCCGTTTCAACTTTTTTAACAATAGACATACACATCCTTCATTGTTATCCCGGGTGAGACTTGAACTCACAATCACTTGATTAATTATGAAGATTACCTTATTACCTTAAATATGTACACATTTCATTGATACCACTAGTACTACTACTACTACTACTACAAGGCTAGAGGTTATTGGTATAAAATGTTTTACTTAGTTGCTGAAGACTATATTAATTGCTCCATTTAAATGATGAAATATATGTATATTCATTTAAAGAATTAGGGGTGACAATTGGGTCGGTTTTTGGATAGCTGCTTGATATTTACTCAACCCAAATCAAGCTGACTAGATAAGAGGGTGATTTTCAATTCTAACATGAACCTTCAACGACACGTCCTATTTGACATGTTTAACAATCGGGCTAGACAAGTTAATGGATTATTTTGGGTCAAATGGGTTGATTTGGTCAAAAATGTTTCAGGTTATGTATATAAAAGCAATTTTTACTGAAAAAAGTTTGGATTGATGGGTCAGTCAGTTTACCCAAATGAACCCGAACCTGGCCTAAAAACAATTTTCGGTAGGTTGACATGATGCCCAGTTGAGATATCACAACCGTAGCCCATTTACTTCTGTGTCAATTTCAATTCAGGTGTTAGTAAAAAGTAAGAGTCAAGATCATTATATAGGTTAAATATATGAAGCAAGATTTTCTGAGAACACAACATATGAAGCAATGTTGTTTGGTTTTGTAGGCTCCCAACTCGCCTTATAAACCTGTTACTGGAACACTTGTGGCATGCGAGGATCCATTGTGTGCAGAAGTTCAATGGCTAAAAATACCTCAATGTGGGTCTCCAGACGAGCAGTGTGACTACTATCTAAAATATGTCGATGGTGGATCGTCTCTTGGTATAGTGATAAAAGACCCATTTTCCTTGCAATACACCAATGGAACTGTAACCAACCCGCATCTTGCATTTGGGTTAGCCTCTGTTTGTTATTTTTTCCCCGAATAGTTTTGATTTACTTACCAATTTAAGGAACTGATTTAGTTATGCATGATCTTAATTGGTGTGATATATACATTCAGGTGTGGTTACCATCAGTCACATCCAAACCCAACGACACGACCTTACGTTGATGGGATTCTTGGTCTAGGCATGGGCAAAGAAAGCATTCTAAGCCAACTGCAAGAGCTTGGTATAGTAAAAAATGTAGTGGCTCATTGTCTTAGTTCTCAAGGAAATGGATACCTGTTTTTCGGGGATGAGTTAGTCCCCTCAACTGTTGTCTGGACACCCATGGTGACTTCAGCCGATTTAGCGTGAGAATTTTTTTTATCTATGTTTTTTATTTATAGCGCCTATAGATATGATTATTCTGCAGTTTATAATGTGTGAAAAATTATCATGGGCTTACGCACATAATCTTTCCAGGAAACGATATTTCTTGGGAGTTGCCGAGCTCTATGTTGCTGGATTAACAACTGGGAAGAAAGATCTCCGTATAGTGTTTGATAGTGCAACTACCTATACTTTCTTGATTCCTGAAGCTCATAAAGCTCTAGTTTCTATGGTGAGGTTAACTGTCACGACATCAAACGCATTACTAATTGACTAAGTGTCACCCTAATTCCACTTAAGGACTAATTCCTTAATTCCTTAAACATGGTTGCATGCAGCTTGTGGAAGACATAAGAGACAATTTTCATCCGATTTATACTGTATATGATGAAGAGTTCTCAACCTCAGTATGCTGGAAAGGCTCAACACGTTTCCATTCCATTGACGAAGTCAAACACTATTTTAAGCCGATAGTGTTGAGTTTTGAAAATGCACAGAATTCATGGTTTGAGATGGACCCTGAAGCATATCTACTCATTAGTGTAAGAATCAAGTCCTATGAACTTCAATACAAATCTCTCTGTTTTTGTCTATGTGCATAATATATAAGTTTTAACATTTGCATACATTATTGTTGCAGAAACAGGGAAATGCTTGCCTTGGGATCTTTGATAGTGAGGAAATGGGTGCCCCTACTATAAATCTGATTGGAGGTAAATCAAAGTTAATTAGAAACAAATTAGTCCCAACAAAATTATCATCTTTATGTATAAATGCATTATAAAGTTGCTCTCTTTTACTTTTTACTTGGTATATGCAGATATATCATTTCTTGACAAATTGGTTGTTTATGACAATGAAAATCAAAGGATCGGATGGGCTACTGCAGATTGCAACAACCTCCCAATTGTATAAATTAACACCCAAAGTATTCGCAAACTTATATTCTGTAGGAAATAAGGAACTCTAAATACAAAAAGACTTCTGATATATGTCAATTGTCAAACTTACAATTATGATTGATGCTAACTTGACCATTATATGGATGGATGTTTGAAACTTTGAATGCTTTGCAAATCTACGTACTTATTACTTGAAGTTGTAATTTTAGAGTATTTGATAGAAGTGTTTAATTTCTATTTTTCTATCTTGTGTTAACCAAAATAATAATCATATATGTATACTTTTATGCTAATACGAATGAATGTTAGCTTTAATATAAATAGTTAGTGCGTGTTTGTAACATTATAATAGAATTGTCCTTTTGTCTAATCTTGTTTAGTATGGAAGGTTGTTAATGTAATTAGACAAGGACTTGTGTGTAATTAGTGAGGGGTTTTAGTGCAAAATGTGAGCCTATATAAACCCCTCACCTCCCTTTGTAAATTAACCTTTTGCCAATATAATTCCTTTTCCCTTTCTCTCTCTAACTCTCTCTCTCACACACATAAGCTCAATTCACGATTTAGCATAGTTTACATTTGGTATCAGAGCAAAATCACAACTTGTGTTAGATCCATGGCTTGATTTTGTTCCGATTTGTGCTAAATTGTGTTTTTCCCATTTTACCGAAAGTTCCAATCTTTACCTTCTAAACATGTTAAAGTTTCTTTCTTTTTAGGTTTATTCCACTCATTACCCTCCCATAATCATCCTCAAGATCTATCTAAAGCATTAGGTCTACGAACTATCCACTCCTGTTTTACAGATGTAGCATTTCCCTCAAGCTTGACTTTCCTAGTAGCATGTAAGTATCTATCTTTAGGAAGCCATTTACTTCGACAATTTAAGCACAAGTAACCTGAAACATGAACATTTTTAGAGTTAGTGGATGACTGTGTGTGTACGTTCTTGACAGGTTTATTCTTGATGGTTTCTTTGGCAGGTGGTGATTGCTTTTTGGAAGTGGGAGAAAACCAACCATACTGATCTTGATATCTAACTATTCCTACAACATCATCTCTAAAGACCTTTAAGATGTTCTTAGATGTAACTGAAGATTGCTTAGGAGAGCTAGGATACCTATGATATCTAGGTTGTGAAGAAGCATGATTAACAATTGGAGGTTGTTTCATCTTATTGAGTTGGGGTTTTGGGGTAGAAGTCTTCTGTGCTTTAGAAGTTTTGGGTACTTGGTTGGTCTTTGAAACTTCTCATGAAATGTGTTGTGCTTCGAAGAGTGTGATTTTGGAATCCTTTTTAATGAAAATTCAACCTTTTCTTCCTTTTGAACAAATTGTTTTTCAAAATCAGGATCATATGAATGATCTTCTTCTAAAAAGTTGTTTAGATTAGGAAGATTTGAGAAATCCATTTTGGCATATTTAACTTTAGATTTGGATTCCAAACTCACACTTGGGACATTTGGTTTAGGATTACAAGGAATTTCTTTGGATGAGTTTGAAACATTAGTTTCATTTGAAAACTTTGAGTGACTTAATTCACCTAATTTGACCGGACAGTGACTTCCCTTGAGTAAATTTGAAGCTTTTTCAATCTTATTATCTGCAAAAGCTTGAAGAACAATATTCTTGTACGCCATTTCCATCTTAATTTTATTAAGTTCAGCGAGTAATTTCAATCTTTGTTCTCTTTCTTTTTCAAACTTTTTAGACAAAGTATCAAATTCATTCAAGTAAGTTTGTGTTTCCTCAGAAAACTTTAGGGGTTCAGTATCAAAGACGTTTGGAAAGAAATAATCATTTTCAACTTCGTATTCACAATCTGTTTGAACAGAAACATGAACACCTTCAAAATTTTTCTCTTTGATACACCGTTCTTTTTCTAAATCAAGTTTTAATGCATCAATCTCATCCAAGGAAATCTGGGGGTCAATTGGGATCTCATTGGTAGGAATGTCAAGGTCTGTTTGAATTGAAACATTATATGTCTTAACAGAATCCCATTCAGTTTGCACAGCAGCATCAACAAGATCACATGCAGAAATATAGGAAAGAGAAGAAGAAGACATGATGTCTTCACAAGCAGAGCAGTTAGGTTCAGCACAATCATAGACAACACCAATTGGTGTGGTAGGAACAACTGGCACAATCTTGTGACAGTGATTTTGAGGCATTAGATTATCTAGCAAAAGTTGTTTTTCATCAAGTGTTCTTTTTAGATCTTCAATTTGCTTTTCCAAAACACTTTGTGGAATGTATGGTCGAACTGAAGCAGGTTTTGGAACAGAACTTTCTTCCACTTGTTTAGACTCATTAGAAAGAACCACAAGTTGTTGGTCACTCGAATTTTCATCAAGTTCAACAATTGTAACAGAATGAGTTTTTCTTTTAGGAACCAGAGGAAGATTGAAAAGATCATTTGACTCATTGATTTTGTCATAATTACATTTAATTGCACACTTTGCTAGACAATCCTCTTTCTCATAATCACCATAACTTGGTCGAACATACAGAATGGTCATGCCATATCTCATTAAGTTGGCGTCAAATAATGGTGGAACTTCCAGTTGTGCTTTGAGCAAATTCTTTGGATTTTCAAAACCCAACCCTTGAGTAAACCCATCGGCAAAATCTCTTGGCTTGTTCAAAAAGATTTGTTTATTCGATCGATCGATCTTGTAAACTTTCACTTGATAAAACTTGATTTCCTCTTTAAGTTCATCAATTTTCTCATCCAGTTTTTGGTTATATGAATCTTTTATGCAACAAGCATAATTTAAATCGGAGATTTTGTCTTCTAATTCTTTTAAAGCAGGGTTGGTCTCTTCAATTTTAATTTTCAAGGACTCAAGATCTTCGGCCAAAGCATTTGCTCGAAACATTTCATTGGACTTTGCAATTTGGATTTCTTTGATGGTTTGGGTTAAGTCAAAAACTTTGGTCTCAAGTTCTTGATTTGCTATAAGCAACTCAGAAGAAGGAGTAAAGGAAACAGAATTTTGATTAGCTGTCAAATCATCAAAATCTTTTTGCAGTTTGTCATGTTTGTTTTGAAATTCAATCAAAGATTTTTCTTTCTCTTTCAAAGATTCAATTAAATTAGAAACTTCTTTTTGCAAAGATTCATTAGTTTCGACAGCTTTATTCATGTATTGATCAAGATCACGTTTAGAGATAGTGCATACCTCATCATCATCAGATTCAGAACCGGTACCACCTTCATCAAGTTCCGTGGATCGCTTGATCTTGGTCATGAAACAAACATTAGCTGCAAGTTCTTTAGTCTCTTCATCAGATAGGTGTAGCCATTTGTCATCCTCAGCAAGAAGAGCAATACCACTTTCTTGTTGTTTCACTAGCAAGAGCTTGTTCTGGTAGTAGTTAGAATTTTTCTGACGAGGTTTGGTGCAGTGGATAGCAAAATGACCAGTGAGACCACAATTGTAGCATTTTCTATCTTCAGTCTTCTTCTCAAGAACCCTCTTTTCAAACTTCTTTGGTGCTTCATACTTCCTTTCTCCACCAGCATTGTCATAGTACTTGTCGAATTTTGGAGCTTGGGAGTTCTTGACATAGGAAGACACAGATGAAGTTCGAAGTTGATTGTTTGTAGGTTTCTTTGTGAAGAACTTTTTCTTGAAGGATCTGGTGAAGTAGGCTAAGTCTGGACATCTCCTTTTCCTTTTCATCCATTTCAGGATCACTGGGATAACTTGATTCATCATCATCAACAATTTCAACGACACTTTTTCTTGAAGATCTGGACGAGTTTCTGTCAACAACTAAGGCAAGAGGATCGGATGGAGAGCTTCCTTCATTGTGCGTTTGTTGCTTTTGAACTGCTCGGAGATTCACTTTCAACTTCTCATAAAGAGTGTGGATGTTGAGTTTGCCAAAGCCATCCTGTTGATTGAGTTGATTACCATAGACTTGCCATTCATCATGAAGGTGTCTGAGGAATTTGATGTTAAGTTCCATGTCTGTCTTCTTCACCTCATTCTTTCGTAGTTCATTGATAACATTGCAGAAACGTATGTACACTTCCTCCAAAGATTCACCCTTCTCTTGCTTGAACGCCTCATACAGAGCAAGGACATTGGACAATCGAATAGTCGTAGAGACCTCAGAGCCTTGAAATTGTTTCTCTAGTTCATCCCAAATCTTCTTACCAGTTTCATACGAATCAACGTTGCAGTAGATGTCATTAGGAAGAGCCATGTAGAGATGAGATATTGAGAGATTATCAGCAAGAGTACGGTTCTTCTGAGCAGTGCTCCAACTTTCTTTTGGAAGAAGTTCCTTGGTGACCGGATTTATGTGAACTGCAGGGCCTTCGTCATAAATGGCTTTGATGTCGTCACCAAGAGGTTGTCTTGAGATCCAATCTAAAAACCTCTTTTTCCATTGAGGATATGACCCGCGATACAAAACGGGAGGTCTTGAATCGGAACCGAGAATCAGTGAATCAGTAGTTGACATTTTGAGAAAAATCAGTAGAAAAACCGGTTTTCAAAAAAACAGTGTTAATACCGGTTTTGGGGTAAACCAGGTATTAAAATATAATAAAACCGGATTTCAAGAGAAATTCAATACAAATACCGGTTTTGGGGTAAACCAGGTATTAAAATATAATAAAACCGGATTTCAAGAGAAATTCAATACAAATACCGGTTTTCAAAAAAACAGTGTTAATACCGGTTTTCACAAATTGTATACTAAAACCGGGTTTCAGAAATTATGTACTAAAACCGGGTTTCGTCTTGAAACTTGGGCAGAGTAACTTTTCCCAAAATTGAAGAAATAAAGAACTAATACCGGTTTTGGGGTAAACCAGGTATTAAAATATAATAAAACCGGATTTCAAGAGAAATTCAATACAAATACCGGTTTTGGTAAAATGTATAGTAAATCCGGTATTCGTAGGGAACAATGGACCTTGGTTTATGGTATCCGAAAGATAACAGTTTCGAACTAACCGCCTACTCAGATGCTGACCATGCAGGGTGTAAGTTGGATCGCAAAAGTACTTCAGGTAGTGTGCAGTTCCTTGGAGATAAGTTGGTTGGTTGGTCCTCAAAGAAACAAAATTGTGTTTCCACATCCACTACTGAAGCTGAGTATGTAGCAGCTGCCAGTTGCTGCTCTCAAGTTTTATGGATGAAGACTCAGCTCTCTAACTATGGTTTCAAGTATGACAAAATTCCAATCTACTGT
Source organism: Erigeron breviscapus (assembly GCA_034093135.1). Lineage (NCBI taxonomy): Eukaryota > Viridiplantae > Streptophyta > Magnoliopsida > Asterales > Asteraceae > Erigeron > Erigeron breviscapus. The sequence goes on along the minus strand of CM067170.1, from coordinate 151,342,137 downwards.
GACTCCAAAAGTGCCATTGCAATCTCTTGCAATCCTGTTCAGCATTCTAAAACAAAGCATATCGATGTAAGGTACCATTTCATCAAAGATCATGTTGAAAAAGGTAATATCGAACTTTACTTTGTCCCAACTGACTACCAACTTGCAGACCTCTTCACAAAACCTTTGGATGAACAAAGGTTCAATTTCTTGAAAACCAAGTTGGGTATGCTTGATCTACAAACTTAAATGCTTCCTTGCCATGAATTCTATGTTTATTTTCTTGGTCAAACCATTGATGTGTGCTTGTGTGCTCTTACATGCAATGTTTGAGGGGTAGAACAATGGTAGAATGCATGATTTTAGGGGGAGTTTGTAGAAATTATCTGAGTCTGCATGTTCCTAGGGGGAGTTTGTATATTTCTTTACTCATGTTGTGTCCTTTGAGAATTTCTCTTTCCTTGCTTAATTTTTCTAAGCCCTTAAAACCTTTTTCCTCCTAAATTTTTCCAAGTTCCTAACAATACTTAAAAAAAAAAAAAAAAAACGGGTTTGACCCAAAAACCGGATTTACATCACATTTTCTGAAAACCGGTTTTACATCACATTTTCTGAAAACCGGTTTTACTCCACATTTTTCTGAAATTCTTTTATAAAACCGGTTTTCAACCTTTTTAAGAAAATTTTCATATTTCTTCAAACCTCAAAATCTCATTTTCATTCAGGTTTGATTTTTAATGAAATTTTTCTTATACCAACTTTGTGAGTCAAATTCTCTTTCTTGAACAAAATTCCATGTTCATTGATTTGTCTGGCTTCACAAACATTTGTCCCTGTATTTCGTTAAAACTGTACTTATTTTTTCTTTCGTTCTTAATTTCTTGCAAACAATTTCAGTGAGATGCACAGCAGTGAACGCCTTGATGTACTGCTTGTGTCGTCTCACTTGGAAAAACTTTGCACGATTTTTTGAACAGTCTCTTTTACAATAATACATTTTTCTTATGCTACATTTTGTTCAAAATCTATCTCTCAGTTTACTTAGGATGCAAGGTATCGAACGCCTTGATGTACTGCTTGTGTCGTCTCACTTGGAAAAACTTTGCACGATTTTTTGAACAGTCTCTTTTACAATAATACATTTTTCTTATGCTAATTTTGTTCAAAATCTATCTCTCAGTTTACTTAGGATGCAAGGTATCGAACGCCTTGATGTACTGCTTGTGTCGTCTCACTTGGAAAAACTTTGCACGATTTTTTGAACAGTCTCTTTTACAATAATACATTTTTCTTATGCTACATTTTGTTCAAAATCTATCTCTCAGTTTACTTAGGATGCAAGGTATCGAACGCCTTGATGTACTACCTTTGTTGTCCTTTGTAAACTGAGTGTTAGAACATTTTTTGTTGTGTCTTTAATTTCTTAAAAATCTTTTCAATCTTACATTGTTTTTCCCTAAGAAGCAAGGTATCGAACGCCTTGATGTACTGCTTGTGTCGTCTCACTTGGAAAAACTTTGCACGATTTTTTGAACAGTCTCTTTTACAATAATACATTTTTCTTATGCTACATTTTGTTCAAAATCTATCTCTCAGTTTACTTAGGATGCAAGGTATCGAACGCCTTGATGTACTGCTTGTGTCGTCTCACTTGGAAAAACTTTGCACGATTTTTTGAACAGTCTCTTTTACAATAATACATTTTTCTTATGCTAATTTTGTTCAAAATCTATCTCTCAGTTTACTTAGGATGCAAGGTATCGAACGCCTTGATGTACTGCTTGTGTCGTCTCACTTGGAAAAACTTTGCACGATTTTTTGAACAGTCTCTTTTACAATAATACATTTTTCTTATGCTACATTTTGTTCAAAATCTATCTCTCAGTTTACTTAGGATGCAAGGTATCGAACGCCTTGATGTACTACCTTTGTTGTCCTTTGTAAACTGAGTGTTAGAACATTTTTTGTTGTGTCTTTAATTTCTTAAAAATCTTTTCAATCTTACATTGTTTTTCCCTAAGAAGCAAGGTATCGAACGCCTTGTTGTACTGCTTGTGTCGTCTCACTTGGAAAAACTTTGAACGACTTTTTGAACATTCTCTTTTACAATAATACATTTTTCTTATGCTAAATTTTGTTCAAAATCTATCTCTCAGTTTACTTAGGATGCAAGGTATCGAACGCCTTGATGTACTGCTTGTGTCGTCTCACTTGGAAAAACTTTGCACGATTTTTTGAACAGTCTCTTTTACAATAATACATTTTTCTTATGCTACATTTTGTTCAAAATCTATCTCTCAGTTTACTTAGGATGCAAGGTATCGAACGCCTTGATGTACTACCTTTGTTGTCCTTTGTAAACTGAGTGTTAGAACATTTTTTGTTGTGTCTTTAATTTCTTAAAAATCTTTTCAATCTTACATTGTTTTTCCCTAAGAAGCAAGGTATCGAACGCCTTGTTGTACTGCCTTTGTTGTCCTTTGTAAACTGAGTGTTAGAACATTTTTTGATGTGTCTTTAATTTCTTAAAAATCTTTTCAATCTTACATTGTTTTTCCCTAAGAAGCAAGGTATCGAACGCCTTGATGTACTGCTTGTGTCGTCTCACTTGGAAAAACTTTGCACGATTTTTTGAACAGTCTCTTTTACAATAATACATTTTTCTTATGCTACATTTTGTTCAAAATCTATCTCTCAGTTTACTTAGGATGCAAGGTATCGAACGCCTTGATGTACTACCTTTGTTGTCCTTTGTAAACTGAGTGTTAGAACATTTTTTGATGTGTCTTTAATTTCTTAAAAATCTTTTCAATCTTACATTGTTTTTCCCTAAGAAGCAAGGTATCGAACGCCTTGTTGTACTGCTTGTGTCGTCTCACTTGGAAAAACTTTGCACGATTTTTTGAACAGTCTCTTTTACAATAATACATTTTTCTTATGCTACATTTTGTTCAAAATCTATCTCTCAGTTTACTTAGGATGCAAGGTATCGAACGCCTTGATGTACTACCTTTGTTGTCCTTTGTAAACTGAGTGTTAGAACATTTTTTGTTGTGTCTTTAATTTCTTAAAAATCTTTTCAATCTTACATTGTTTTTCCCTAAGAAGCAAGGTATCGAACGCCTTATTGTACTGCCTTCACATCTTCTGTGAAAAACGGTGTACGATTAAATCTTTTTGAGTAAATTAACCTTGGAAACAATGTTTCCCATTCGTCTTCTTCTTAACCGCAGAATGAATTTCCTCCAAGATGGTGTGACAAAAAACATGCCAAACAACTATCAGTTGATTATACCATTTTCCTGTCATCATGGAATCATACCGGTCATGCTTACATACCATCCACTATTTCATGTCTTTACTGTAACTGCACCGGGTATCAAAGAAGAGCTGTTATTTCAACTATGGCGTACCATTGAATATGTCACCCCAAGAGGAAGAACGAGCATACCATATTTTCAATTTGAGCTCCTAACAACTGATGGATCAACTCAAGCTTTCACATTCACGCTTGAAGATTTCCGTAGAGCAATTGGTTTTCCTACGGCAACTTCTCGCGAGGGAGCCACCGATTTTGTAGATCCACCACCTATTCGTGAAATGCTTGAACGGGTCAGAGAACTTGGCTATAACGGTCATCTCAACACTATAGGTGAATTCAAGAAGAAGAATCTTCACAGACTATGGTACCCGTTATGCTCAATCATCAACTATTGTCTATCGCCTTCAAGAAAAGGACAAGAAGCGATGACCTCTCAAACACTATAGGTGAATTCAAGAAGAAGAATCTTCACAGACTATGGTACCCGTTATGCTCAATCATCAACTATTGTCTATCGCCTTCAAGAAAAGGACAAGAAGCGATGACCTCTCAAACACTGACATACTTGTTTGCTATCGCCTTCGATGTACATATCGACTTTGCAGCAGTTGCTTGGGATCATCTTAGACTGAATGTCAAAGGGAAGTATAATGCAACAAAGAAATATATTCCTTTCATCCGTTTCCTGACAATCATCCTTCAGGGAACACTTAACACGCATGACAACATTCAAAGATTTCCTGGCTCCCACAGAATTCGTTTCCCTCGCTATTCAACTGTGTATGGCAACTCTGGTGTAGAAAACATTCCTTTTATGCCAATTCCTGCTTCGCTTCTTCGCTTGGTGCCCTATGAGGATAGTGACCTCATGAATTATAGAGTGTTTTTAGCCGGGGGTATGGCTGCTCAACGCCGAGAGCCGCCTACCGCTCCCCCGCATAGGTCGCCTGGTGAGGGTAGTAGGTCTAGGAAAAGAAATGAGGGGTTAGCAGGAGAAGAGGCACCAAGCTCATCTGCACAATCTTCATCGACTTCCGCTCCACCAAGAAAGAAACACAAGTCCCATCACAAATCAAAGTCTAAATCCAAAGCAAAATCAAAAACACTTCTCCGTGATGAACCATCACCTCCACCTGAACAATCCTTCACCATTCCTTCTCCTTTCACTTCATCTTCCACTTCCTCTGAATCCCAAACATCTTCCTTCGATTAAACATAAATCAAAGAAAATCCGAAAGGTCAAATTCAAATATTCCAAATCTCTTCCACCGATTGAGGAAGAGGTTATCATAGAATCTCCGGAGAGACAAGGTGGTTTGGAGGGAGGGGTTGAAAAACATAATGGAGAGAATAAGCGGTCCGGGCTAGGAACAGGGCATAAAGAAAACGTTGGCCCTTCGATAGTTGAACCAATTATTCGCCGGGATGACAACCCCAGGATAGAAGCCGAGGACTCCCACCCTCGCATATTTCACCTCCTCGCCGCTCTGGATCCCCTCTACAGGATTCAGATGCATTATTGCACAGGCACCAGCCGCATCCACTATCGATTCCTCATTCGGAGGAAGCCGATATTGAAGCAGCGGAGACTCTTGCCTCTCTCCCAACTTTTCTTGATCACACAATCGAGTCTAGATCGCCACCTAGGCCACTTGATCATGTGCACGCACGTCCTTTGGACGTTGCCAGAACATACAGAGAATTGGTTCGTGAACCTTTTCCAGGACCGTATGGAAGACCTGTCGGTGCCATCATCGAGCAAGCACTGAATACAGGCGCTGAGGAGAGAAGCTTCGAGGAAGTTAGGCTCGCCTGGCTTCCTCCTAGCCCAACTTCCAGTTCAACGGGCAATCCAGAGGATCCTGGAAGTCCCACCAACCGTGAGATTGTTTGGTTCATTCGAGCCAAACCAATTCGTCACGCAACAACTGATGTTGAAGCCTTGCTTCGTCAACCATCAGGAAGTCCTGTTGGTCCTCAACCTTCAGGCCGCACTGTAAACCCTCCGAAGCCTATAGTTGCGACAACGACATCTACGTCGGTCGTACCTCCTTTTTCTATTGAACCGTCACTAACCGAAGTGCTCCATAAAGATAAAGGCAAAGCCATTGCCACTCCTGAACCATCTGATAGCGATAAGTCTGATAGTCCTCCTGCAGCCGCTGAATGCCTGAACATTCCATATGATCTAGAAGAGCGTGCAGACATCATGGCTCTTGACGCTGCAGGTCTTCTCCACACAAAAAGAACCCAAACTCAACCTCCACCAATCATCTCCCGTAACTCACCGTCGCCTTCTCACTCATCTTCTTCATCATCATCATCCGATAATAAACCTAAATCAGGATCCGCACATGCTTCTACTCCTAGACATACTCGTCTAGAAGAAATTTACAGTGATTTGTATGCCCATCTAATCTCCCTCGATGATCAAACTGATTCATTTGACAAAGCTATTCTTGCAACCCTCCAAGCTCGATATGATCAACAAAACAAGATAAATCTTTTAAAGCAGCAAGCAGAACAAGACAAGTTTATTGCCAATGCAGCACTTGAAGCGGCTCAGAAAAGGATTGTTGAACTTGAAGCCACATGTAGGCAAGCCGTTGTACTACAAAGACGTGATGATTCTGATGACCAGGATCAACACGAGGGGGAGAATATGGATGAGGATGTGGCTAATGTAAGAGCCAGTGTGTGACAACCGCCAAATTTGAGGTTAGCTAAACTTAGAAAGTTTACTATTCATGTGCTATTTATAGAAAGTTAAATTTAAATACGTGATATTTAAATCCTTATGTGTCAACCATGATCAAACGTCGTTATAAAATAACGATGCCGACACACATTCATCGGGTTGATGAACCGGTCAAGGAGGACCTCCATAATATGCATTTTTGTGATATATGATTTTTCATGTGACAACATGTATCTAGTTAAGATCTCTGTCGTTAGTAAAAGTGCCATATGAAATATATGTCGTTATATAGTTACTAAATAATTAAAGAACGCTCTTATGCAATAATAATAATTGACACAATTTATAAAAACATGAATTATAAAAACAGGACATATTATTTTTAGTTTCCTAACTAAAAATTGTTACAAAATAATACATAAAATATTTATAAAAACTCTTGGACCAACTAACTAGTATCATTAGTAGGCTAATGTAATTGCTAAACCAAGAATAAGCCCATACCCCCTAGCCCATGTAATTTTCGGATAGCCCAAGCCCAAGCCATGCCCCAAACCCACTTGACTACTCTTATAAAAATGTAGTATAAATTCCCTGCCTTCTTTTTGTTGCATGTCTGATACACACACACTGACACCCCACGTGAATTCTCTTTCACAAACAAACAAAAGCAACCAAAAGCCAAGAGACTATTCATCTTCTCCCTCCCTCTTTCACCCCAACCGCCGGCCACCACTCCAGCCACCCTCAACCGCCGCCTGCCGCCTCCCTCTCGCCGGAAAACAAACCCGGCAGCCACCCCCATCAACCCTAGTAGCTTTTCTTCAACCCTAAAACACCAAACACTCCATCACCACCGCGAGACCACCGCTGCTGCTGCTGCCCGCCGTCCAGCCGCCGCCGCCGCTGTTTCTCGACTTCCAGCCACCACCATTCAGCTCCAGTAACGTCCAGAAAGGTAGAGAAACGTAGGTAACAAACTTCCAAGCAAACCCATTTGATCTTTCTCTCTAAAAACCCTAATACCTTGCTTTCTTTTTCTCTTTTCTTTCCCGTCGCAGCCGAGCACCACCGCACCACCACCACCCCGAGACGTCCAGAAGGAAGGAGAAGCAGCCAGACATCATAACAGGTCGCTACAGATCCCTCCATGCTTAGTTAATGTGTCACAAAACTCAAAAACGTTTTGCTTATTTGTCTTTCTTTTTCGCAGCCACTAACCACCAACAGCCACCATATTAAGATCAGTTAACCTTTCAACAGGTTGTTTACTAGTCCCTAAGTCTTTTGTGATGTTAGGTTTCGGCCATGCTAAGTTTTGGTGCTTTCTTATGTTTCGGTTCGAAAACCGCCATGAACCGCCACCTTTACCCACCTTACATCACCACCAGGAAACACCACTGTTCTGCCCCTATTTTGATGGCTGAATTGTCGACTTTTAGGCTGCCCCAAAACTAAAACAAACCATTTTCTTATGGCCATGGACTTCGGCCGGGTGGTGAACCGAAACCGAAACCAAAATGCAACTTTTGAATAAGATTTGCAATACATTCCAGCCGACATGCACCTTTACATCTTGAAAATATAATTATTTTATGGGGAAACCAACAGACTTACTAACAAATTAGTTTAATTAAGTTAATTAATTTTGGTTAGTAATGATTACATGTATTTAACAAATGTATATTTCCTAGGTGAATGTTCCCTCTTCCAAGTAATACCTTTATGACATAAATCCCAACATGCATAATGATTAACTTCTATTGGAAATATAAAAGCATGCTTTAAGTATAATCATTAGTATGATAATCTATGTTGGTAAAGTTGGGAAAACGTGCTAGTTAAATGTCCACTAAATAACTATATATATATATATATATATTAATATACGTTATATACGTATATATATATCTATTAATATAACTTGACCCACCATGCCCACCTCCTATTTAGGACATCGGTGCAAAGTGTGCGGTGACTTAGCACGCTTCGGGTGCAAACATGACCTATATGATTATATTATATTTATATATAGACCCACCATGCCCATCTTCTATTTAGAATGTTGGTGCAAAGTTGTGCGGCGACATATTTATATTTTTATACTTTTAATTCGTGGTTATTCCAACTCACAACCATACTTAATTGACAATTGCCCAACTCCTATTATGGAAACCGGTGCACTCGTATGGGTTGTGAGGGAGAATGGTCGCGAATGCCATGTTATGATATATTTCAACACGCAACCATACTTCTTTGCCATTTCACGTGTATGGGTTGTGTGGGAGAATAGTCGTAATATCGCTATTATTATTATTACTATTATATCATATTAATATATATACACCCATGAAAGACTAACTCCATCTAGCACGTGGACAACCCTAACGATTATCACATAAGGAAAAACATTTTTAAGAAAATGTATTATAACAATATTATTTGGAAGGATAAGGAAAATTCACTAGGAACATAATAGCATAGATTGTTAAGACAAGTTATATTTTATTTCTATAGGTTGACACATTCAAGAAGACCCTCTATTTGCTAATTGTTGCTACTTTGAATCTAAGGTGAGTTCATAGCCCACACTTCCTTACTATTTTGGGTGAGATGCATGCTCTATGTTTTACATGTGGAACACAAGTGCCAAAACTATGTATATGATGATTGTCTAAGTCGCTTGATCCCATTAAAGTCCTCCCATCATGAATTGTTAGTTATGGATTTAAACGTGATATGATGAATAGTACTATTTGGGTTGACACCCCCATTCGGGTTGGTCGCACCAACTTGACCGATGATGGTCGAACGAATGCATGCATATTTGGATTCCCAAGTATTATGGATCAAATACTTGCCGAGGCACAAATGTTACTTATTACCGTCGAGTTTCAATTCATGAGCTTAGTACAATATATACATTATGTTTCCTAGCATTGTTTTTGAACAATGGCTACACGACATTGCGGGTTAGCAATGGTCACACTTAAATCTTGTGGTTTCATGCAAAGTTTATTTACTTACACCTATGAATTCACCAACATTTTTGTTGACCCATTTTAGCATGCATTCTCAGGTACTAGATGCTCGCTTTATGTTTGGATTGCTTGCCGTTACATACTACATGAAGAACCTTGACCCAACCATTATGCCTTAGGAATGCTTCGTCAATTTGTTAAACACAGGCTTTCTAATTAAGTTATCCTAATGATAACTTTTAAGTTTTTGACAAGCGATTTCCATATCATATGTTGTTTATCAAGTTTCTAAACAACGACATCTTTCAATATATTATAAATCGACACGTTTAGTGGTCGTTATTTTCTCGAGTACAATTTCTTTCCAAATACTTTTATCTCAACTTAACAAATCATGTTATTTTATAAAGGTATTTCCAAACGACGCCTTTTAATGGTCGTTCATTATGAACTTGTGTTGTGATCTCATGAAGGTCGCGCCCCGTACCTTTCCGCATTTTTCGGGGTGTGACACAGTGCTGCTACTGAGGTTATAGATGACACAGATGTTGGTGATGATGCACAATCAAGAGATCCTCCTCAAGATGTTGATAATGTAGAGCACGTTGTTGATAATGTTGTTGTTGATAATGTTGAGCACGTTCGTATTGATAAGTTGTTGTTGATAATGTTGAGCACACAAAAGAAGTTCGTATTGCTGAATCAGTGAGCCAGTGGTGATGATGCACAATCAAGAGATCCTCCTCAAGATGTTGATAATGTAGAGCACGTTGTTGATAATGTTGTTGTTGATAATGTTGAGCACACATAAGAAGTTCGTATTGATGAATCAGTGATTCGAGCAAGTGCAATTACAGATGTTGTTGGTGGCTCAATCACGAGACCCTCCCAAGATGTTGATAATGTTGAGCACACATAAGAAGTTCGTATTGATGAATCAGTGATTCGAGCAAGTGCAATTACAGATGTTGTTGGTGGCTCAGATTTTCGTGATGATGCTCATTTTCAAGGATTACTTCGTGATCCCTTGATTATTGGTGAAGATTTTGGTGAAACAGATTTTCCTGCAAATGATCCAAGAGACAATAATGATTCCTCTGATGATGATGATATTCCCCCGGGCTTTGATACCTATCAATCTATTCCTCAACCAAACCCAGCTCTCAACCAAATGAACCTTCATAACCTAATTCACCACCTTAATAATCCTCATCTCCAAAACATCACCAGAGCTCCAATTGTTCGAATAAACGATGGTGGTTTCAGAAAGAATGTAGAAAGAAAGATTGATTATCTCAGAATACCAACTAGACTCTTCAAATCCACAAAATTCCTTGAAGAAAAAGCATATGAGATCTTCTAAAAGGAACAAGAGTTGGTAAAGATAGACGTTGATGAATTACGGGCAAGGAGAGCTTATGATCTTGATCACCAAAGGGCAAAATACTTAAAGGATCTCATGGAAGCCAATAGTCATAAAGCCAACAAAGTATGGAAGAATCAGTTCAAATTGAAGATTGTAGAAGTTGTCAGCATTCATTTCAAGGAATGGCGTGATCCCGGGTTTGCAAGACCCCCTGGCTTAATATGGTTAATAGTGAGACGTGAAGATAACCGTCGGTATATGTTTGGAGAAGCCAGGTTCAATCTGCTATCTGCTGATGATCTCATTTTTCTCCTCCATCACTTTGCAAGCAAACTTATTCAGCCTGATCCAGAGAATCATGAAGCCTACTATGTTGTGAAGAGATATTTGGATAGTCTTGTTTTGAGTCAAACTCAAAAAGACTTCCAATTAGCAGTTGAAAAGAAAAGGAAGAAAGTGAACCTGACCATGCCTAACCAAAGGATTCAAGGAATCAACCTTGAAAACTTTAACACTGGAGCCGTGTTTGATAATCCCAGAGGGTTTGTATTTGCTAGTGATCAAGGGCATAAGATTTTTATAAGACTCGACGAACTCTCCAAGTATTCAGATGGCACACTGATGCAATGTTTGGCTGTATTTGAAAGTCTAGCTGAGTTCGAAGAGTCAGTAAAGGAAAAGAAGAGGTTGATGAGAGTGATTAAGAAGATTAAGTCAAGATTGGATCACAGAGATAGAACGAGACAGATCATTGAGGCTAGGCTTCCAAAGGAAATAAAAGGAGTAATTCATGTACCAGAAGGTACTTGGGTCAGATATTCTCCTAATAATGAACAAGGTCCTCATAACATGCCCCCAGTTGATTTTGCTGACAACATCATTGAACCACCAAATCGCCCTGAAGACCCAAAGTACCATTTTGTGCCAAAGAAGTTCTGGAAGAAAAATTACCATAAGTATAGAAAGCGAGCCTTCAAATCACAATCAGTTCAACTTGATAAGCCTGAATCATCCACAAAGAAAAGGAATCGGAGACAGAGAAAGAGAAAGAGATCAAGAAGGTGACCATTCACAAAACCGCACTAAAGGGGGAGATTGTTAGCTTTAATATAAATAGTTAGTGCGTGTTTGTAACATGGTAATAGAATTGTCTTTTTGTCTAATCTTGTTTAGTATGGAAGGTTGTTAATGTAATTAGACAAGGACTTGTGTGTAATTAGTGAGGGGTTTTAGTGCAAAATGTGAGCCTATATAAACCCCTTACCTCCCTTTGTAAATTAACCTTTTGCCAATATAATTTCTTTTCCCTTTCTCTCTCTAACTCTCTCTCACACACACATAAGCTCAATTCACGATTTAGCATAGTTTACAATGAATGCACCCAAACATGATTATATGTATCCATTTCACATTTTTTTATATAGCGAATGCATTTCTTGTAACTACGGATATATGGTCTTGAGATGGGCTCATTTCTTTCAATATTTACATGTATTTGTAGTTTCTTTACAGATACATTATGTTGAATATGATATAAAACTTTAAAAATCATACAACTAACTATTAACTTTTGATGGCATTTGCTATAGGCATTGCCTAACATGTTATGAGTCATTATTCATTTATACTAAAATTTCCACTTATGACACACTCACAAAAAAAAAATAAAAAAATAAAATAATGTTAATCGAAATAAATAGCTATAACAAAGTATTATATATCCTTCCATAAAACAACCAAAATGACTTATCCATTTCTTTTTAACAGTCGGCCAAATTGTCTAAAAATGAGCAATTAATGTTCTATTTCACAATAAAGGGTAAAGCTAATTTAGCAAAAAAGGTCACTAATGAGAAAAAGGTACCACCGTAAGTAAGTCATCACAGTTGAACAGTTTTTACCCGGCCCTTATATGTTTCAAATTGATTAGAAACTTCGTTATATGTTTTAAACTTTATTGACCTAAAATTCATATGGAAAATGCTATATGCAGCCTTAAAGGTTACACTTAACGTGCATAAAAAAATTGTACCTTTCATATCAAAAGCCCACCCATGAATTTTATGATAAGTGTACAACTATTTAATCCACCTTAACTGCACGCCTAAAGGCCACGTTTACCAAAACCCAATTAGTATTACTTCCTTATTGGAAAGAGAAAAAAAACCATTAATTGCCCATTTAAAAATCTAACATACAAAATGATACACATACATGATCTTTACTAGAACTTAACTTATACAAACTGATGTGTATTAAATGTATATGTTAAGTTTTAATTACTATATCAGTAATGATTTACTGGTTTAAAAGCATGCATGTACTCAATACAATTACAAGTAGCTCCAATACTCTCTGTATATCATCGAACACTAGCTATATACATTTTCCATCGACATATATATATATATATATATGCTTTTAAGAATGCAGTTCATCAAAACACTTTCCTACTTGTTACCTCTCCTTACCACATTTCCAAGATGTTATTCAGACGCGAATAATAATCATCTCAAGGATGTCAAGACTTTAACTAGTACCTCTGGCCATCCACCGTCTATCTTTTTTCTAGTTACTGGAAATATTTATCCTGATGGGTATAATATATACATATCCCCTTCTATTTTCCTTTTTTATATTTGTATATACATTTTTGCACAACTAACAGAAGTGTGGTGCTTTTGTGTGTTTTTTTTTATGTTAGTAACAAGGTAACATATCTGAATATATGATCATAAAAACTATATTGTTAACTTTAATAATAAAGCGTTTTCGTTAATCTATACATGTGTAACTTTTGTGTTTTTCTTCCATTTCCTGTTTAATCTTTTGGGCTATTCAATGTAACAAGGGTTGCGTTGACCGTCATTATTTTTGTATTACTTGTATTATTTAAAGTATTAGATATGATCATGAAAATTATATTATCAGAATATCAAAGAATAGAATGTAGCTTTTGGAGTAAAACAATTTGATAAGTTGTAAACTTTTAATAACTTTAATTAATCCATTAAAAGTTTATAAACTGTCATTATAGTTGAGTTAACAAATTTCTATTAATTTTAAAATTGCATTTATCATGCACATTGATTATTATTAGAAAAATAAATAAACAAAAACAATGGATAACTTGGCATGTATTGGTAGTAGAGGACAATGTGTTTAAGTCTCTACATAATGTATTTAAAACATGTCCTTTCATACAACATTTTAGTAAAACTTTCTGAATTAGGTGTCACAGTCCTGTAAATTGTTCAAATGTTCCACAATCCACATGAAAAGTGGTCGGATAAACATATGAAGTGGATATCTAACCAGGATATCTTGTGACCAGTTCTAAACCTTTCCCTAACAACGTCAAGATTGTATTTACCGACCTGGAATCTCTTTTAAAGATCTCTGAGATATGAAAATTTTGAAAGTACCATTTTTGTTTATAGAAAAATACTAAATATATCCACTTGAATGTATATGTAGGTACTATTATGTGACAGTGAACCTAGGGGATCCACCAAAACCATATGAGTTTGACATTGACACGGGCAGCCATCTCACTTGGGTTCAATGTGATGCACCTTGCCAGAAATGCCTCCGTGTAATTCTTCTTCTAGCTTGTTAGTCTTCCAAAATTTACGTATATATATGAGAATTGATATTAGTACCACTACTTTTTATAAATATACCACAATCTACAAGTTTTACAGAATACATGAGTGTCAATTGACCACAATCGGTAGTTAAATGTAATGGTACAAATATCACCCCTTATATATATACTAGTTCAATAAAATGAAGAATTAACTTTTGAAAACAACATATTAATAATTTCTATATATGTTTGGTTTTGCAGGCTCCCAACCTGCCTTATAAACCCGTTACTAGAACACTTGTTGCGTGCGAGGATCCCCTGTGTGCAGCAATTCAATGGCCAAAAACACATCATTGCGAGTCTCCGGATGCGCAGTGTGACTACTATCTAAAGTATGTGGATGGTGGATCGTCACTTGGTATAGTGATAAGAGACCCATTTTCCTTGCTCTACACCAATGGAACAGTAATCAAGCCCCATCTTGCATTTGGGTAATAACCTTCTTTTTCTTGATTTTTTCAAACAAGTTTGATTTATTTACCAAATTAAGCTAATGATCCAATTATATATGTATACATTTAGGTGTGGTTACCATCAGTCATATCCAAACCCAACGACACGACCTTACGTTGATGGGATTCTTGGTCTAGGCATGGGCAAAGAAAGCATTTTAAGCCAACTGCAAGAACTTGGTATAATAAAAAATGTGGTGGGTCATTGTCTTAGCTCACAAAAAAATGGATATCTGTTTTTGGGAGATGAAATGATCCCTGAAGGTGTGGTCTGGACACCCATGGTGATTACTGACGAATTAGCGTGAGATTCATGTTTTCAATCATCTTGCACATACCATATTTATAGCAAATTATAAAGTGTCAAAACATATATATCATGTACTTTTGTACATACTGTTTCCAGGAAACGATATTATTTGGGAGTCGCTGAGCTATATGTTGCTGGAGTGACAACTGGAAAGAAAGATATCCGCATAGTGTATGATAGTGCATCTACCTATACTTTCTTCACTCGTGAAACTGTCAACGCTATGATACATATGGTGAGGGTAATGCCTAATTAGTTTCGCCTAATCTCTTGTCGGGACTAATTAACATTATGCAAAAACATGGCTGCAGCTTGAGGAAGACATAAGAGACAATTTCCATGCTATTGATACTGTAGTTGATATAGAGTTCCCACTGTCAGTATGTTGGAGAGGCTCAACTCCTTTTCGGTCCAATCATGAGCTCGGAAACTTCTTTAAGCCAATAGTGTTGAGTTTTGAAAATGCACAGAATTCATGGTTTGAGATGGACCCAGAAGCATATCTAGTCATTACTGTATGAATCAAGTCCTATGAACTTCTAAACAAATCTCTCTTTTTTTTTTGTCTATGTGCATTATATATAAGTTTTTAAACATTTGCATATATACATTGTATGTTGCAGAAACAGGGAAATGCTTGCCTTGGGATTTTTTATAGTGATGATATTGGTGACCCTACCATAAATCTGATTGGAGGTAAGATATAAAATTTAGAGTCAAACCAAATCACCATTTTTAAGTACATGTATCTGTAACTATGTACTATATAAAGTTGTTTTTACCTTTTTTAGTTATTTGCATTTGCAGATATATCATTTGTGGACAAAGTCATTATCTATGACAATGAAAATCATAGGATTGGATGGGCTCCAGCATATAAAACACCCAAATTAAATTGCAAGTCAAAGAAACGTGCTACACAAAGACTTACGTATGATATATGTCAAATTTACAACTGTTATTGGTGCTAATTTGACCATTATATTAGTTCATTTATGAATGCTTTATTCAAGTACTTATTACTTGAGGCTTTAATAATTAATCATTTTAGAGTATTTGATAGCAATGTTTAATCTTTGTTTCTCTGCCTTGCTGGAAGTCAAAGTAATCATATGTGCACTACTCATATGAAATGTTTATTTTTATTTTATGGAGAGTTCTACTTTCAAAAGTCAAAAGAAATGTAAGTATATGTCTTTTAAGGCCTCAGCCAACCCAAGACACCATCCTTCCTCTTCTACACTGCCATATCAGCTTTTCTCTCTCCTAAATCACCTCTTCCTCACTCACTACCAACCTTTACATCTTTCTTATCTCTTCCTCAATTTTTATACTCACACATATATATATATAGCCGACCCCACCTCGCTCTCTCTCTCTCTCTTCGTCCTTAATCATCGTCCCATCGATGGCCGTTGATGAAGAGCCGGTCGACGAGAGGTGTGCCAACCTCTTCCTCATCGAAGAGGTGGTGGATGGGGCATCGACGAATGGGTTGACATGGGCCTAACTACTCCTTTCTCCTTTCCAATAAAAATATCAATTTTGAATTGTTAAAATTTATCTTTCTAAACTTTGACCTTAAATAGTTCTCTTTTTGTTAGATAATACTTAATAAAAATTACACGAATTTAAAGTAATTTAGAAATGTTTTCATTGGTATATTTTTTTATCAAGTTTTATATAAAAAAAAATATATTTAAGGTCAAAGTTTATAAATAAAAAATTTAAATATTTAAAATATGATACTTTTAATGGATAGAGGAAATATGTTTTTACTCACTTTTTCTTCTATATATCTACCTAAACCATTCATCAAAATAATATTTCTCCTTTTCATAACCTTCTTTTGTAGAAGAGTCAATACTCAGTGATAATGATTAAAAGACAATTTAAACATGAATTACCATACGAATTTCATTCTTATATATCTTACCTTTTACTTTAAGATGAATATACTAGTTCCGTCTCTGCGTCATGGTAAATGAACCTAGTCAAACTGCTATAGCTGAGTCAAAATTTTGACTAGTAGTAACCCGAACGAAAAACCTTCATCGTTTATCCATTTATTGTAAATTCATACATATGATGAAATCTAAACTACAAAGCAAACACATCTGCCTAAAATACCATCTTGAGATTGTTCTTTCCGGCCACGCTAGTTTGAGAGCTGACAGAGTGATCAACAACTTGTAGGGTACACAAGAACTTTATGGGGTCTTCTAAAATACGCGTACGCACGGCATAACAAAACAAAAAAACAAGAAAACAAAGAAAACATGATAATAAAAGAAAAAGAGACATAAATAAATAAATTGTAGGAACAGCATTCAACAATACAACATTTTATTGATAAACATTCGAATTACAACAGGAAAATACAAGTAAATTAACTAGTAACTAATCAATACAAGATAATAAATGAAACAGAAACATAAACAGAAAGAAGAAGGCAAAATATGCTGAGGATATGGTTAAACCAAGGTCCCTTAAAACTGATTTCGGACCACCCAAGTGAACCCGTCAGTTTCCCAGGGTACAACAGCCAAAGCAGTATGTACTGCCGGAGTTAACCAACAACTCAGAATTATACCTTCAAGAACAAAATGAAGAGATGGGAGGGAGAGAAAGTGGTCTGGTGAATCCAGATTGAAGTGTTAGTGT
This sequence comes from Erigeron breviscapus, assembly GCA_034093135.1. Classification (NCBI taxonomy): domain Eukaryota; kingdom Viridiplantae; phylum Streptophyta; class Magnoliopsida; order Asterales; family Asteraceae; genus Erigeron; species Erigeron breviscapus. The sequence goes on along the minus strand of CM067170.1, from coordinate 151,324,716 downwards.
TGTTGTTGCTGAACTACCTTATTCCACTAAGTATGATTTATATACATATAAATCAGATGTAAGCCTGCATGTTTAATCAACAGGTGTTACACTTGAAACTGAGTCAAGTGTAATGCCAGGTGCAAGGCTTAGCATAAATTAACCCACTGAGCCATAACAACAAAACACTTGAGCCATGTAAGCCATATTGAGCCATAATTGAGCTAGCCAAAAACAAAGGCGGCTCTAAGTGCAAAGTGCGCCACTAAAACGCCACATTACGCCTCATCGCCCACGACCCTGGTCCCGGTCGCGGGCACGTCGGGTGCTTCGCACCCTTCTTGCCCACTTGGGGTGTAGCCCCTTATAAGGAATTATTATTCCTCCAACACTCCTCCTTATAAACACACTTAATGTTTATACTTCTACCAATATGGGACAAACTCACATTAGTTAAATACACTTTCAACTCCATTTAAACATATCTATTCACTTTATATATTTTATGTTAGATTATTTCAACTTATGAAATAATAGTTATAACATAAAATTCTAACATAAATCTACCAAACCAAAGAATATAATATTGATTGAAAACGTGAAGCAAAGAACCCACTCACGAAAGCTTCCCCTGCCGCACACGAATGGTATCACCATCAATTTTATATATCAACAACTCTAAACATTAAAATGTCTCCTACCTCACCCCTATCCTTTCCTCCATTACAATATTATTAAAACTATATATATATATATATATTTTCTCAATCATATTATCAACATCTAAATATACGTGGGGTGAATTTATATATATCAAAATTAATTATTATCGGCCGATTTATTGATTGTGACATGAGATATAATACTTTAGTTTACAATAATCTATCTACAATGAAAATACTTTTATCGTGATTAACACAATGTTTGATATTATTTAATGTCATTATTATATATTGATATAATAATATACGAATATATACATTGATGAAGTACCTCAAAGTTGTATCTTAACTATTATTATTCATGTTTGAATTGTATTTAAGCCATGTAATATGCCACAACTTTCTGTTTAATTCTTAAATAATTGTAAATGTTTGTACATAAGAGCATCCCCAATGGTCACTTCCAATACTATCCAATATAGTGTCACATCAGCGCCACATCAGCAAAACCTCTTTCCAATACATTTTCCTCAATTCACACCCAATACCAATACATCCAATACATTCCAATACACTCCAACATATTTATTTTCAAACTTTTAATAAATAAAACCACAAATATAATTTATAAAATAAACACAAATATTATATAAAAATCCTAAAATACCATTTTATTAATGAAAACGAGTACCATACTGACAGTCCACAATTTGCACACTTATATTAGTTTTATTTAGACAAGAAAGTTAAGAACAGAAAGTAAAGAACATGAACAAGAATAAGTTCAAATGCAAATATCTAAGCAAGTATAATCATATGTTTCATTGATTAAACGATGAATACATGGTCGATATTACAACTTGTCTTACAAGAATACAAATGAACTAAATAATTGCTAAGTCTAGACACTATAAACTTAAGCAATTACAAGAGAGAAAATAACACGAACACTTTGTGGTGATAAACACAAAGTATAAAAGATGCGGTTGTGTTGCTTTATATAGGGGAGGAATTAGGGCAACACAGCCTTACAATGATAGTGATAGAATGGTGGTTGTCGACTTCTCATAGGCTCGTTGTACTTTGATCCAGGAGCCTTTGTCTTCTTTACCAAAACGGGTATGAAAGAGAGAAACCCTTGTTTTGGTCCCAACTGTACCTTTGCCATATACGGTAATATTCAGTTGGAAGAACCACCATGTGACATCTTGTCTTCTTATGGTTTGAAAACTTCCCGCCTTGACACACAACTTGGGAAGTAAGCCACCCGCTGACAAGAGTCATTGACTCGCTGATCACTTGTTGGCGACTCACGCCAGCGACCAAGTCTGGTCAGCGAATCCTTGACTCAACACATACATAGGAAAAAAAACATTAAAATACATTTAAAATAAAAAACAATCCTAAAAATGAATTAAACGCAACAAGGTTTACGGAAGACTCCAAATATGCTCGACGAGATCATGACGTAGAGAATGGTGGACGTGTCGGTCTCGAAGTTCCTTGATGGTCCGCTCATGCACCGCTAGCCTCTCCTCGAATGTTCGCCGTGGTAAGTTACGTGGCTCATTAATGAAATCCTCTTCGAAAGAGGTTATGGCATTTCCTGAATCCTCGACAATCATGTTATGCAATATAACACACGCATACATGGTTCGGCGAATCTTATTAACGCTCATGGCTTTTGCCGGTGCCTGAAGTATCTCCAACGACCTTGAAGAACTCCGAATGCCCGCTCAACATCTTTTCGAGCACTTTCTTGGTACTTCTTAAACTTTTTCCTTTTCTCGTCTTGCGGGCATGAGAACGACTTTACAAACATAGACCACTCTGGATAAATGCCGTCAGCAAGGTAATACGCCTTCTTATACTCGGTCCCGTTAACGGTAAATGAAGTATCGGGAGCCGTATCCTCAATTATTTCCCTATAATTAATAAATATGTTACATTTTATAAAAAAAAGCGAGAAATTATATTTAAAAGCGAGAAGTTATATTTAAAATACCTAAAAAGATTCGACTGATTCAAGACGTTTATGTCGTTGTTAGATCCTGCAGCGCCAAAATATGCATGCCATATCCATAAATCATAAGATGCAACCGCTTCAAGCATGATGGTTGGACGTCCTTTATCACCACGAGTGTATTGCCCTTGCCATGCTTTTGGGCAATTTTTCCATGGCCAATGCATACAATCGATGCTTCCTAACATCCCAGGAAACCCATGAAGTTCTTCGTGTTTGCTTAGCAAACGTTGTATGTCATCAGGCGTGGGTCTTCGCAAATACTCGGCTGCATAAAGCTCAAAAACACACTTACAAAAATCTTCTAGACATAATCTAGTTGTTTCCTCCCCCATATGCAAATATTCATCAAGTGAGTCCGGACATTTGCCATACGCCAGTTGTCGTATGGCAGATACACATTTATGGATGGTAGTAAAACCAACCCTTTTTCTTGCATCGACACGTAAGTCTTCCATACGGGTAAAATGGATTGGTTTTGGAGACAAAGAGTAGCTTTGTATATCGCGAATGATGCGCATGAACAAGTTTTTTGTCATTCGAAAACGCCGCCTAAAATGGTGTGGCGCAAACGTTGAGTCTTCAATGAAATAATCTATCATGAGTCGGTCAGAAGTCCCATACCGATCTCTATAAACCGGTTCCGAGTTAAAACTTGGGACGGTTCGGACATCATTGAGCTCGACACAATCTTTCATGATAGCCATGAGCTCGTCATCACTATCGTCATCGCTAAGCAATGGACCCGTGTATGTATTGATGCTCGATATGAAAGACATGGTGATTTTAGTTTGAAGAATGGATTGGATTTGAAAAGTATGTGTTTGAGTTTTGGTTGAATGAATGAAATGAGTGGGTTAAATAAGTGAATAAATGGTGAAAAAGGTTGAATTTTTTGATAATTTTGAAAAATGGCCGTTTGAATGTTGACTAAAAATTCAAATTTTTTTTTTTTTAAATGAAAGTAGCCGTTGAGTGGAAAAGAAAAAAAACAAACAAACAAAGCTCTGTATTCACCACCACGGAAGGGACCAATACGCGCTCCAATACGCTCGAATACGGCCCACACCCAATGGTGTGGACCGTATTGAATGTCCAATACGCCCGTTGTATTCATACACTGGGGGTGCTCTAATATAAGTGTCTAATAAACCATTGTATAAATGCATTTATAGCCATTCACTTGCTTTAACAACTATTTTACCATGTGTGTCTCTTATTTTCAAACACATCTAAATTAATATGTATACTATGTGAAATGTTCATTTGAAAACTAAATTTTCTGTGAAAACTAGAAAACTGGCCAAAACACACTGTGATCTTAATTTAACACAATGTGTTTTAATTGTGTTTTATAAAAACACAATGTGTTTTTATTCTGTGATCTAAAAACACATTGTGTTAAGTTTTAAATGACAGTGTGTTTTTGATAACGCGTGAAAATCAAAAAATTGTTCAAACACACTGTGATATGAACTTAACACAATGTGTTTTCAAAAAACACATTAAAAACACATTGTGTAAAATTCAGATCACAGTGTGTTTTGACCAATTTTCTAGTTTTCACGAAAATTTTAGTTTTCAAATGGTCACAACCCTATATACTATACCCAAATCAATTTTCAGTAAAGTTATATTGTTATACGGAGTGCTAATTATCTACTTATAATTAAGGCATAGGGTAACACGACCAGGAAAAGGTCAACCCGACCAGGGCATTAGCGGCGACGTCGCCGCTAATACTCTGTTACTGACGGGGGGCCCGCTAATATTCTGCCAGATTAGCCGTTACTGACATGGGGGCCCGCAGTATTAGCGGCGACGTCGCCGCTAATGCTGCCTGGTCGGGGTTTGACTTTTTTGGCCTGGTGGGCTTACGCTCCTCGATAATTAAAGGGTATGAGGTATAACATGTTTTAATACATCTGGAATGACTTCCACTCTATTTGATGGATTTTGTCCTGTTTTCTGTCAGTGAAATAAAAATCAAATCAAACGTATATAATAAGACAAAACCACCATAACATCAATTACATTACATCACAATCCCTTGCATTTAACAAAGAATTATATTAAATGTTTAAAACAAAGATCACACCGACAGATATAAATTTGCAATGGTCTTTGATATTGTTGTCTGTGGGTGGTCAATATATATATGCATTGTATGTATTTATAACACATTTATTTTTACATATATATTTGTGAGCTTCCTTCCTTGAGACTTCCAAAGAGGGTCCATACAGTACCAACCCACTTCGATTCCTTTGCTAATGTTTACTGACACAAACAAAACCACTTCCAAATAGATATATATATATAACCTCACATTTCTTTGCTTCTCCTTCAATCCACCTTTTCATTCCTTCCTTAAGCAACATTCCTAGTCCATATATCCTTCCATTTATATATACACTAAAGAACTTGTGTCTATTCTGCTTCACTCGAAATTCGATACATCATCAATGGTTTTTCTTAAGGCTTTCTCTTGCTTTACTATAATCTCGGATAAGGTGGCCGATTGTAGTAGTGATAATGACTGTTGTAGCACCACCACTGTCAAACAAAATGATGTAATTAGTACTAATGGTGTGACCAACAAGTTTTCATGGGAGGAGATAAAGAAAAGAAGCAAGAATTTTTCAAAAGTGATTGGCTCTGGTGGTTTTAGTACTGTCTATCTAGCTCGGTTACCAGAGTCGTCGTCTGGCTTAGCTGCTGTCAAGGTCCAATTGGCTTGCACTGAGAGGCTAGCACAAATTTACGACCAAGAGCTTCAAATCTTGCTTAGACTAAAACATCCAAATATCGTTAAGTTTCTTGGATATTGTGACGATAGAGAAGAAGAACGTGTGCTTTTGTTTGAGTATGCATCCAATGGTAATTTACATGATAAGCTTCACGGCAGCAGAGGTGACGTGACGCTGACATGGAGAACGAGGAAGTTGATTGCCTTCCAGCTTGCTACAGCCTTGGAATATCTTCATGGGATACAGATTATCCATGGAGATATCAAAGCTTCTAATATACTTTTAGACCAACAACAGAACTGCAAACTTTGTGATTTTGGGTCGGCTAAGTTAGGGTTTACTTCCATGGTTTTACCTCCATCTTCGACAAAGATGAACAGAATGATTATGGGATCACAAGGTTACGTGGATCCCCATTATTTAAAAACAGGATTAGTTTCAAAGAAGAATGATGTTTATAGCTATGGAGTCGTTCTTTTGGAACTCATTACTGGGAGAGTAGCGTTTAGTTTCGAGAAAGGGGAGAAGTTGACGGAGATTGTTGGTCCGGTGGTGAGTGGGGTAGTAAGCGTGGAAACGATGGTGGATCCACGGCTAAGACACTGTGATGGGTTCAATTTAGAGGAGGCAAAGGCTATGGTTTCATTGGCTGGGAAGTGTATTGGTGGTTCACCCATGGCTAGGCCTTGTGCAGCTGAGATTGTAGCATTCATGAAGAACAAATTTCTATCTGTTACACATTTGTAAAGATTGATGAGTGTTTCCTCATGTAAATTGATGTTCTATTTTTGTACCTTATTCGATAAAAATTTTAATCTTTGGTTAAAGATTATGTGATAGGCTTGTTCTTCGGTTGGAGCCAACGTATTGATCAATAATTCATTTGTGCTTTTAATCATAGTTAAAGATTGTGTGAAAGGCTTGTTTTTGGTCGGCAACAATGAATTGAACTCATTTGAACTTTTAATCTTAGTTAAAGATGATGTGATGGGCAACACTGACGTCATATTTCTTTTAATCTGGCTCATTACATTTGTCATTATCATACGTGTCTAAATAGAGTCACACAAATATGTTTGGCATCTTATTTTGATGTTAGTAAAATTTGTAGGGATAAAATGTTATTAAAAAAAAAAAAAACCCATAACTCGTGATAAAATGAATGCATACTCACACATACATGCAATGTGTCATAATATGAAATACTCGTAAACTTGTACATTTTATACAAAGTTACGATAAGTTACCTTTGAACTAATTTTTTTTTAAAGTAACAAGATATTGGCTAATCTATTTGGTGTCCATAAGTTAATCAACTATTATTACATGCGCAGAACAATGGGACCTGACGTTGCATATGCAAACCAATGGTTCACTCCTAACTAAATCAAAAAAGCATCCGGTCTAATTCGATAGAATACCTTCTTTGCACTATCTCTGTTTCCCTTTTGTAGCTTGCTTGACAGGAGTCAGCTTCCGGAATGAAGCATGCAACATCATCACTACAAGAAATTTCATAATTTTAATAAGAAAAGAGGGATAAAATAACTATAAAAAAAAAATAGAGTCACAAAGTGGCAAAAGAGAATTGCTTCAACTGACCTGCATAACTAACTCCAAGTGCGTATACAACTGCCATTTGAACATTGCACACAAATAATATAACTGCGGTGGCTGCAGTTCAAAGATCAATGAGATTTCATTACTCATTAGATACCATTAGACTCCTTTAGGTATGCAAAAGCTTAGCTTGGATAACACATTAACACCAGCCATTAAGATGCCAAATTAAAATAGACACTAGGTCTTGGCCTTTTGGGGTAGTTGATTGGGGTAAATCCTCAAAGTTCTCATAATCATCAACAAGCTACTATAAAAAGGTTAAGTGATTGATTGAGCCATCTCCCTTCACGGAATAGGCATAACAAATACGTACCTAAGGTATTCTCTATCATGTCCACTCTGACTATAGTCTGCTAGCATACCACACCATTATATCACAAACTACAGAACTAATGGCAAAGTGTACTCAACCTCATTATGATATGCTCCAAGCGAATCTCTATATTCGAGTAATAGCCAAGATTGGAATGGGCATAGAAACATGTATTGATGTACCATATCGGCTGACAAATTCTAGCACGCAATCTTACACATATACCCTATCAACTAAACTAGCATCTTGTGCACTCATACAGAAGTAACATCCCCAATCTAGCAGTTCCCCTGTATACAAAATCTACAAGCGAGCCTCCACTAAGCCTAGATTAAAAAAAAACTAATCCTACATACCTGATTTTTGTTCTTTTTAACAGCATACACGTTAAACAATGTTTAAAGCTAATGCCTTTGATAAGTTTATGTAACATTAATACTTGGTATGATTAGTGTTTACTATAATTTAGTGTTGTTTAAATAATCTCATTATTAAGAACCAGAAATCAAACTCCAAAAAGTTATTTACCAGCAACCCTTACAATTCCCACGCAGACTCATTACATAATAGTATACCTACAATTCACCGGAAACCCCAACAATTCCTCAAGCCAGGACACCACAGACTCATCGCATTATAGTATACCTAAATTCCCACTAAGACGAATGTCCAGCCAACTAATTCAGCCACACTAAGAGCACTTGGTGTTGGATTGGTTTTGACGCGATGAAACCTCATTACCGTGGTTAGTGTGGACAACAATGTAGTAAACACTAGAGCTAAAAAGGGTTCTGTGTGATTGTTGGTGCCGACATAACAAGTTTTCTTCAATGTGGTATGCGTGACCACACTGAGTGCTCTAAAGAACTATTCTTAGACATCAGGTTCCTCAGTAACTCAAACAGTAATCAAACATGGGGGTATTTCCAAATACCTCCATCCCCTTAACCAACTGGACCCACCAAACGGGATGCTTTTGTAGACGGGTTTACTGTTTACCTGGCAGGATCCAACCCAATCAAGCAAATTGGGAAACAACCTAACTCAGTCGAATCAATTAAAATCTAATTAAATTCTACCATCTTAAGTTACTACAAAGAAACATATTATAGCCCATAAACATAACAACATAGACAAACTTCAGTAAGACTCCATGATACGAAAACTAACCACATTGCAATAAACGGAGCAGGCATTCACGAGCAACCGGATAAGCGTCCAACCCCCAACGATTACCACAATGCGCAAACAAATCCCAAAGAGCTAAACTAGATACTAAACCAACAAGGGCAATAGGTATCTGATACCTAAATAACATTATCATATTCATCAATCAACAGAATATACATATATATAAACATATCATTATTATATAATCAAAAGATGAAATAGACATACGTACAGAGAACAAGCGAAGAATAGAATAAACAAAGTAGCATAATTCCGGCAATATCTTTTATTATTCTCTGTAACTCTCATTCGAGCTTGTGAACGAGAAGAAGGAAAAGAATAAGAATCGGAGTAGCCGATGAACCCTGAAGTCCACGGCGGAGTGTCGCCAGAAAAGTCATCATTGGTGAGTTTTGAAAAGGGGTTTATCGTGAAAAGTGAAATTAAGGTTCCGATTTGGTTGAGGAAGAAAGTGGCGGTGGTGATGGGAGGGTCGGAGGTGGGCGTGGTGGTGGGGTTGGGTGTGGTGGTGGTGGTGGTGGTGGAGGAGATGCGGTGGAGGTCGGTGGTACGTTGGTCGAGAATGGATAAGTAGCTGCTGTCGCGAAGCCAGGTTTCGAAGGTTTGGTCCGGGACGCTCAGGGCTAAGGGGTTTGCTGAGAATGCCATTTTCGTTTCTGGCTGGCCTTCCTTGATTTGGATTGGGTTGTTATTGATCGACTTTTGGGGCATTAGCCCTTTAACATTCAACACAATAATATAGTTGAAAGGAAATTTATTTTGAAACGGTCGTATTTCAAGGGTGATTTGTCAAACAAGTTTTCGAAAAAAAAAACTTGTACAAATGGGTAAACCGGTATTTCAAATACCGGGTTCAAATATTTGGCTTGAAACCGGTATTTGAATTACCGGGTTAAAAAAAAACACTTTGAAACCGGTATTTCAAATACCGGGTTCAGGCTTTTGGCAGGTGTACAGTAGATAGGACGGCATGCAGCAGTGTGATGCAGGGTGATGTGACAACACACTCGAACCCGGTATTTGCAAAACCGGGTTCACGAGCCACGACAAAAAAACAACATGCAACGTAGCAGCCTTTTTACTATATATACATGCATATTTTCTGATAGATGAACTAACTCAAACATAAGCAAACATATAAGCAAACATATATTTCTCAGTTTTCAAGCATCAACAAAAGTAGTGTTTTCAAAATCAAAAATGGCCTCTGTTAATTTTAGCTGTGTACCAAGAAACCAAGAGTTGTTGTGGTTACAAGCTCCAGATGTGCATCGCTCATACAATATTTCCCAAGAACGTGATGTGACATTCCTAAGATGTAGAAAAGGTGATGGAGGGCTGACTAGAGCAATGCAGGCTGGTATGCCCAGCAAAGTCGTTCAGATTTGGTTGAGGAAGAAAGTGGCGGTGGTGATGGGAGGGTCGGAGGTGGGCGTGGTGGTGGGGTTGGGTGTGGTGGTGGTGGTGGTGGTGGAGGAGATGCGGTGGAGGTCGGTGGTACGTTGGTGGTGGTGGTGGTGGTGGTGGTGGTGTTGGTGGTGTTGGTGTTTGTTGAGTGGGTAGTGGTGATTGATGGATTTGTTGCTGCGGTAGTGGTGGTGGTGGTGGTGGTGGTGGTGGTGGTGGTGGTGGTGGTGGTGGTGGTGGTGGTGGTGGTGGTGGTGGTGGTGGTGGTGGTGGTGGTGGTGGTGGTGGTGGTGGTGGTGGTGGTGGTGGTGGTGGTGGTGGTGGTGGTGGTGGTGGTGGTGGTGGTGGTGGTGGTGGTGGTGGTGGTGGTGGTGGTGGTGGTGGTGGTGGTGGTGGTGGTGGTGGTGGTGGTGGTGGTGGTGGTGGTGGTGGTGGTGGTGGTGGTGGTGGTGGTGGTGGTGGTGGTGGTGGTGGTGGTGGTGGTGGTGGTGGTGGTGGTGGTGGTGGTGGTGGTGGTGGTGGTGGTGGTGGTGGTGGTGGTGGTGGTGGTGGTGGTGGTGGTGGTGGTGGTGGTGGTGGTGGTGGTGGTGGTGGTGGTGGTGGTGGTGGTGGTGGTGGTGGTGGTGGTGGTGGTGGTGGTGGTGGTGGTGGTGGTGGTGGTGGTGGTGGTGGTGGTGGTGGTGGTGGTGGTGGTGGTGGTGGTGGTGGTGGTGGTGGTGGTGGTGGTGGTGGTGGTGGTGGTGGTGGTGGTGGTGGTGGTGGTGGTGGTGGTGGTGGTGGTGGTGGTGGTGGTGGTGGTGGTGGTGGTGGTGGTGGTGGTGGTGGTGGTGGTGGTGGTGGTGGTGGTGGTGGTGGTGGTGGTGGTGGTGGTGGTGGTGGTGGTGGTGGTGGTGGTGGTGGTGGTGGTGGTGGTGGTGGTGGTGGTGGTGGTGGTGGTGGTGGTGGTGGTGGTGGTGGTGGTGGTGGTGGTGGTGGTGGTGGTGGTGGTGGTGGTGGTGGTGGTGGTGGTGGTGGTGGTGGTGGTGGTGGTGGTGGTGGTGGTGGTGGTGGTGGTGGTGGTGGTGGTGGTGGTGGTGGTGGTGGTGGTGGTGGTGGTGGTGGTGGTGGTGGTGGTGGTGGTGGTGGTGGTGGTGGTGGTGGTGGTGGTGGTGGTGGTGGTGGTGGTGGTGGTGGTGGTGGTGGTGGTGGTGGTGGTGGTGGTGGTGGTGGTGGTGGTGGTGGTGGTGGTGGTGGTGGTGGTGGTGGTGGTGGTGGTGGTGGTGGTGGTGGTGGTGGTGGTGGTGGTGGTGGTGGTGGTGGTGGTGGTGGTGGTGGTGGTGGTGGTGGTGGTGGTGGTGGTGGTGGTGGTGGTGGTGGTGGTGGTGGTGGTGGTGGTGGTGGTGGTGGTGGTGGTGGTGGTGGTGGTGGTGGTGGTGGTGGTGGTGGTGGTGGTGGTGGTGGTGGTGGTGGTGGTGGTGGTGGTGGTGGTGGTGGTGGTGGTGGTGGTGGTGGTGGTGGTGGTGGTGGTGGTGGTGGTGGTGGTGGTGGTGGTGGTGGTGGTGGTGGTGGTGGTGGTGGTGGTGGTGGTGGTGGTGGTGGTGGTGGTGGTGGTGGTGGTGGTGGTGGTGGTGGTGGTGGTGGTGGTGGTGGTGGTGGTGGTGGTGGTGGTGGTGGTGGTGGTGGTGGTGGTGGTGGTGGTGGTGGTGGTGGTGGTGGTGGTGGTGGTGGTGGTGGTGGTGGTGGTGGTGGTGGTGGTGGTGGTGGTGGTGGTGGTGGTGGTGGTGGTGGTGGTGGTGGTGGTGGTGGTGGTGGTGGTGGTGGTGGTGGTGGTGGTGGTGGTGGTGGTGGTGGTGGTGGTGGTGGTGGTGGTGGTGGTGGTGGTGGTGGTGGTGGTGGTGGTGGTGGTGGTGGTGGTGGTGGTGGTGGTGGTGGTGGTGGTGGTGGTGGTGGTGGTGGTGGTGGTGGTGGTGGTGGTGGTGGTGGTGGTGGTGGTGGTGGTGGTGGTGGTGGTGGTGGTGGTGGTGGTGGTGGTGGTGGTGGTGGTGGTGGTGGTGGTGGTGGTGGTGGTGGTGGTGGTGGTGGTGGTGGTGGTGGTGGTGGTGGTGGTGGTGGTGGTGGTGGTGGTGGTGGTGGTGGTGGTGGTGGTGGTGGTGGTGGTGGTGGTGGTGGTGGTGGTGGTGGTGGTGGTGGTGGTGGTGGTGGTGGTGGTGGTGGTGGTGGTGGTGGTGGTGGTGGTTCAAGGCGGCGATTTGCCAACTTGATCATTCTTTGATCAATGCGTTGGTGGATAGATGGTGTCCAGAAACCAACACGTTTCACTTTCCCATTGGTGAAGCAACTGTCACCTTGCAAGATGTGCAGGTGATATGGGGTTTACCCATAGATGGACCAGCCGTGACTGGTGAGTGGGTTACAGAAACACGAAATGTTGATTACTGGAACAACCTGTGTTTAGAATATCTGGGCTTTTTTCCTACAGATGAACTACATGCTGATAATTTGAAAAACGGTCGGATCAAATTTAAAACCTTAACAAGGCACATTGATGTGGAGTTCGACGAGGAAGATGATCAGCTGTGTCTATTCATGGCTAGAAGGGTTATTCTAGCTCTTCTTGGTTCGGAGCTTTTTCTTGATCCTAACACCTATGATGTTAGTTTGAATTTGTTGAGGAACCTAGGAGACCTGAGCAAAGAAGGTCGAAAGAGTTGGGTTCAGCAGCTCTTGCTTGTTTGTATAGAAACCTGTCCAAGGCGAGTATGCCTTCAAGAAAGGGCATTGATGGGCCTTTGTTGTTGCTCCAGTATTGGGCGTGGGAAAGAATGCCACGGATTGCCCCACGCGTCACGACACGCAAAGAGAACAGAGAGAGACCATATGTTTATCGGTCTTGTTTAGCAAACAGGTGGAATGGAGACCACTCAAATGTTGAGACACCGGCACACGTTCTTGTTTCGTACCGGTCTTTTTTCAATACGCTCAGGAATGAGCAGGTATAAAATTTTAATGTGTTTAATATTTTATATACTTTGTAAGTTATAATAATTTAAAATTTTTATAATACAGTTCAAATGGACTCCGTATGAAGAGTTCATCAACGTACTCCCCCCGAGTTGTAGGTCTGGTCAACACATATGGAGATATATTGGTCCCTTGATCTTTTGGGATGAGGTGGAGGTACATGTAGCAAATAGAGTTGCTAGACAGTTTGGCACTATACAAACCATTCCATCTAATTTTGGTTTGTTGGAACCAAAGGAGTTTACTGACCTTCAAAAAGTACGGAAGGGGAGACCGGCTGTGGTCGATTGGGGTGTTAAACATACCGACTATATCAACCAGTGGGAGAACCGACACCAGCGGCTCGACCACCAAGGAGAGCTAGGGACCACCACTGCGGATGGCTATATGCAGTGGTATCATGCTCGTACCGTCTTAATAGTCGGTAAACCCGGTCAGGCCCAGCCTCCAGGCCAATACCCTGAATGGGGGTCTACTCAACAATTTTTTGTAAGTATATTTTTTTAAAATAAAAACTTGCTACTAATAAATATTAAATTGTTACTAATATTTGAATGTGCGCAGCAAGAGGGTTTGATACAGGTAGACGAGCGAGCTCGTCTAAATCAAGAATCACATCCGCAGATTAGTCAGTTGTTTGCGGATTTTAGAACAATACCGAGGGAGGTATTTTCTTTCAGTCAACAGGAAGAACGTATGAATTATCAGTCACAAAATTTCCAGTTTCCTGAGTCACAGCAATTTCAAATGCCTCCCTCCCAAAATGATCAAAGTGGGACTTCATGGGGTGCTGGTCCTTCCAATTGGGGTGCTGGTCCTTCCAGTTTTAATACCCAAACCGTGTTTAGGCCGTCACCAAATTCGGGTTTTCAAAGTTACCAACCGGGTAATTCACAAGCTGGACCCTCAAGTTCGGGACCCCAACAAATGTTCCCGGGTAGCCACCAGTTTTTCATGGTTACCTCCCAAAACCCGGGTTATTATACCCCGAATGCACCACTTCATCTATTCGATGTTCCTCCACATCTTTTTGGACCTGATTTTTATGGAAGTGGTCAACCGACACGAAACATCTCTCCTTATCCGATGCAAAACTTCTCTCCTTTTCCAAGTTCTTCTCAACACCCAGTTACAAATCTGGGAAATGACGAAGGAGAAGACGACGACGAAGACGAAGAAGAAGAAGAAGAAGAAGAAGAAGAAGAAGAAGAAGAAGAAGAAGAAGAAGAAGAAGAAGAAGAAGAAGAAGATGAAGAAGAAGAAGAAGAAGAAGAAGAAGAAGAAGAAGAAGAAGAAGAAGAAGAAGAAGAAGAAGAAGAAGAAGAAGAAGAAGAAGAAGAAGAAGAAGAAGAAGAAGAAGAAGAAGAAGAAGAAGAAGAAGAAGAAGAAGAAGAAGAAGAAGAAGAAGAAGAAGAAGAAGAAGAAGAAGAAGAAGAAGAAGAAGAAGAAGAAGAAGAAGAAGAAGAAGAAGAAGAAGAAGAAGAAGAAGAAGAAGAAGAAGAAGAAGAAGAAGAAGAAGAAGAAGAAGAAGAAGAAGAAGAAGAAGAAGAAGAAGAAGAAGAAGAAGAAGAAGAAGAAGAAGAAGAAGAAGAAGAAGAAGAAGAAGAAGAAGAAGAAGAAGAAGAAGAAGAAGAAGAAGAAGAAGAAGAAGAAGAAGAAGAAGAAGAAGAAGAAGAAGAAGAAGAAGAAGAAGAAGAAGAAGAAGAAGAAGAAGAAGAAGAAGAAGAAGAAGAAGAAGAAGAAGAAGAAGAAGAAGAAGAAGAAGAAGAAGAAGAAGAAGAAGAAGAAGAAGAAGAAGAAGAAGAAGAAGAAGAAGAAGAAGAAGAAGAAGAAGAAGAAGAAGAAGAAGAAGAAGAAGAAGAAGAAGAAGAAGAAGAAGAAGAAGAAGAAGAAGAAGAAGAAGAAGAAGAAGAAGAAGAAGAAGAAGAAGAAGAAGAAGAAGAAGAAGAAGAAGAAGAAGAAGAAGAAGAAGAAGAAGAAGAAGAAGAAGAAGAAGAAGAAGAAGAAGAAGAAGAAGAAGAAGAAGAAGAAGAAGAAGAAGAAGAAGAAGAAGAAGAAGAAGAAGAAGAAGAAGAAGAAGAAGAAGAAGAAGAAGAAGAAGAAGAAGAAGAAGAAGAAGAAGAAGAAGAAGAAGAAGAAGAAGAAGAAGAAGAAGAAGAAGAAGAAGAAGAAGAAGAAGAAGAAGAAGAAGAAGAAGAAGAAGAAGAAGAAGAAGAAGAAGAAGAAGAAGAAGAAGAAGAAGAAGAAGAAGAAGAAGAAGAAGAAGAAGAAGAAGAAGAAGAAGAAGAAGAAGAAGAAGAAGAAGAAGAAGAAGAAGAAGAAGAAGAAGAAGAAGAAGAAGAAGAAGAAGAAGAAGAAGAAGAAGAAGAAGAAGAAGAAGAAGAAGAAGAAGAAGAAGAAGAAGAAGAAGAAGAAGAAGAAGAAGAAGAAGAAGAAGAAGAAGAAGAAGAAGAAGAAGAAGAAGAAGAAGAAGAAGAAGAAGAAGAAGAAGAAGAAGAAGAAGAAGAAGAAGAAGAAGAAGAAGAAGAAGAAGAAGAAGAAGAAGAAGAAGAAGAAGAAGAAGAAGAAGAAGAAGAAGAAGAAGAAGAAGAAGAAGAAGAAGAAGAAGAAGAAGAAGAAGAAGAAGAAGAAGAAGAAGAAGAAGAAGAAGAAGAAGAAGAAGAAGAAGAAGAAGAAGAAGAAGAAGAAGAAGAAGAAGAAGAAGAAGAAGAAGAAGAAGAAGAAGAAGAAGAAGAAGAAGAAGAAGAAGAAGAAGAAGAAGAAGAAGAAGAAGAAGAAGAAGAAGAAGAAGAAGAAGAAGAAGAAGAAGAAGAAGAAGAAGAAGAAGAAGAAGAAGAAGAAGAAGAAGAAGAAGAAGAAGAAGAAGAAGAAGAAGAAGAAGAAGAAGAAGAAGAAGAAGAAGAAGGAGAAGAAGAAGAAGAAGAAGAAGAAGAAGAAGAAGAAGAAGAAGAAGAAGAAGAAGAAGAAGAAGAACAAAAAAAAACATGTGATCCAATACATAATTTAAGAGTTCTCAAGGTTCTTACAAAAAAATGGGTTCTCAAAATAAGGGTCCTATATATATATATATATATATATATATTTAGATATATATAATATATATATATATATATATATATATATTGAAGCATAGTTTTCTCATATTGAACACATAAATGTAGTTCCAACAAGGAATTAGCCTAGTGGTAAGGCAAGCACTTGGTGACCTTAAGGTCTCAGGTTCGATTCCCGCTGGCGACAAAAAATAATTTCTTTAAGGTACCCGTTACTAATGAAGCCTAGACCCAAATGTGAAGTTCTAAAGACACAGGTTTGATCCTTCGGGGTGCCCAAATCATATGGGGATTGAGATAGAGGTATTGTACCGGCTTCATATGATTCGTATAGGGTGAGTTATACAATTGTGATACAAGGGAAGTTTCATATAATCTTAAGAGCACTAACTATTCAATTTGAAACCTAAACATATAAAAACAATCATGGGAATAGTAGTTGGTTAACTCGATTTTCTACCAGTAGTCTCAACATGAATAAAAAAAAGGGTAAATAGGTGTGAACCTTTGGTCTCATGTACAGAATAATACCATGAGTCACCCTCTTCATTTATCCACTTTTATGTTTCTTTGATTTGGTTGTTCCATTGCATTACGTTCCATGTCGACGACAAATGAACCTTATAGCATACAACATTTTGTTATCAATAATTCTATTTATTTGCACATATCGCCATATCTTTGAATATCTTTGCTTCAAACGAATAAGAATCGCAACCATCTTTGGTAACTGGCTGAAATACACATAATGATACATATGGTTTTAGCCTTTTAGGCATCTTAATGTACAGGTTTTAATCATATAAATATGCCCCAGTTCTAATCACCAATAATCCCCACAAGAGCAAGAACCATCCACAAAATGGTGAAACCGATTGCGGTCTCTAACAATAATGTTACGTTTAGTGATCTTCGAGATCAACTTCGTTACTTCATGACAATCCAAACAAACCCTGAGATTCTTCACAATCTTGATACTAGTTCCAGGCTTAGTACTAATAAGCCCGAATGCTATAGCAAGTTTCTCACTATGAACTTCTAACGATCTCGCTCTTTCCCTAGCTCCAATATCATGTAACACGATATCAGTTTGTGGACTATAACCATGAGCCTTAAGCCACCCGTTCACCTCCTCCAACATCTTATTTATCTCTTTACTATTCGGGTGTTTCATGTCCCCTGCAACAAACTCATGCATCTTGTTATGCACTTCAATCGAGCTACATCCAGGCTCTTTGTAAACCCCATGGTCTTTCATCATGGTCCTCATTCGGGCCACCCCATCCCAATTTAACGTAGCAGCATATAAGTTAGACAGAAGTGTATAAGTGCCCGAATTTGCCAGGTTATGATCTACCAAAAACTTAACGATCTCTTCTGCTAGATGCACGTTTTTATGAAGGGTACATGAATCTAGTAAAGTTCCCCAAATGACCGGATCAGGGTTAACTTTCATGTTCTTGACAAGCCTATATGCTTGTTCAAGATAACCAGCTCGACCAAGTAGGTTAACCATACATCCATAATGCTCGATCGTTGGTTCAACTCTGTAATCCCTTTTCATTGATAGAAATATACCCTTTCCAATTGAAACCAAACCCGAATGAGCACAAGCACTCAAGATTCCTATAAATGAGATATCCGTAGGTCGTATATGCATCCTCTTACACAAGTTGCTAAACAACAACAATGCTTCTTGGTAAAACCCGTGCATTGCATAACCACTAATCATCGAATTATAAGCAACGATATCTTTATTCTCAAGCTTATCAAAGATAACCCGAGCGTCTTCTAAACTACCACATTTGCTATACATATCGATCAAAGCAGTACCCAAATGAACATTCATTTTCATTCCATTATTCTCTATATATGAATGAACCCATTTTCCTGATTCCAACACACCAAGCTGTCCACAAGCAGATAAAACCGAAACCAACGTAACTTCATTAGGCTTCATCTTCATTCGCAACATTTCCCTAAAAAGCGTTAACCCATCGTTCGGTTTTCCGACCTTAACATACCCACCAATCATCACATTCCAACATACAACATCCCGGTCCACCATTCCATCAAACAGAGCCCGAGCTTTTACTATCTCCCCATGATTGGCATGCCCCGTTATCATAGATGTTAAAGAAACCAAGCTTCTTTCAGGCATTTTATCAAACAGTTTACGTGCATTTACCAAATCACTACCTCGTGAATAAACATCAACAAGAGCTGTTCTGACGTGCATATTACCCTCAAAACCGAGTTTTATTACATGGGTGTGAATCAATTTTCCTTGATTCAGCTCACATCCCTTTAAAACAGCTGAAAATGTGAATTCATTTGGTTCAACAGTTGCATACATCATTTGTATATATAATTCCATTCCTTTAAAATGAAGGTTATTTACTGCTAAAAAGTGTATCATGGAAGTGTAGAAATACACATTGGGGTTGCGGGTGCGGTTAAAAAGGTTAAAAGATAAATCTAGACGGTTAAAAAAGGAGTAAGAGCGTTGGAGTTTAAAGTTTACAGAAGGGTGGTTGTTAAAGTTGTGGCGGATTGAAAATGCGTGGATTTGGGTGAGTTGTTTGAGGGTTTTGGAGGTTGTGATTAGTGATGCGAGTGATTCCGGTGAATGTGGAGGATGGTGGGTGGTGGTGGTGGCGGAGGAGAAGGGAATTGATGACATTGTTTATGTTTGGTTTCAGGAAGCCCATAGAAAGGGTTTATGATAAGGTTTTTGTGTGTGATGACTTGCCATTTCATATTTATCGTAGATAACCCAAAATATTTTGTAATACAAACATTATAAAATGTATTGTGACAATCTATTGCTAAAAAACTTTTTCTATTTTGTCACATAATTATCCACCATCTTCGATCTATTAAAAAGTTATCTCCTTTAATAATTTTTTTTTTCTAAAACCTTTTTTATCATCAAACAAGAAAAAAGCTTTTGATCAAAAAGTTGAGAACTGTCAACTTATTTATCAAAACTATTAGTCCAATGATATTAACCTTTACAAAACTTTTTCTTTCAAAAAAAACTTTTCTCTTCAACCCACCATTAGAGATATCCTTATGTATAAATAGATGATGTATGAAAATTTTGTGTATAAAAATACAATTTAAATACATATTACTTATAGTCGTTTTATCTATGTTACTAGATTAAACTCATACGTTGCATGGTAAGACAATCAATTATGATAAAATTATCTAAATAGACAACTCACATTATATTGTCATACAAATAAAAAATGTATCTACTAAATTTGGACTATGCGATAACTATATATTGTAACATCAACAATAATATATACAAATGTATAATTAATTATTAAAATCGTTATACTTTTATATAACATGTAGTTATTAATAGATAAACATAAAAGGAAGTTCAATTTAAATGAATAAAACTTAAACAAATTAGTTATTAGTATTATTGTTATCATTATTTTTTGAGTGTAACTAATAGTAACCATTAGAATTAATTTGAACTATAAAATATCTAGCATTTAAATGCAATGTTTTTGTTAGACCACTATGTATGTTCCATGACTTTTTCTCAAAATTTGAATTTAATTAGTATTTGACAACTTAGAGGGATCTAGTAAAACTAATGAATTACTTTCGCGATTAAAATGTTTACTTATCGAGTAATTTGACTAAATCACTATTTGAAAATTAATATAATTATACTTATAATAACAATATAATAATAATGATGATAATGATAATAATAATAATAATAACACTAATAAAGTTGAATAAACAACTAAGCTTTAAGATGAATTGAAAACTAAGCTAAAATCAAATGTGACAATTAACTAATAATGTCAACTAAGTTTAAAATTTTTAACTAAATCACTATTTATATTATTTATGATAATTTAATATTTAAAAAAAATATTTTATAAATAAAGGAATTTAAGTTTTTAGCTTGGTTTCATAAATGTTAGATATTATGTTAACAAAATAAATATAAAAAGCATAATTTATATGATAAACATCAAATCAAAATAATAATAAATCTCACAACTTAAAATAACGTGTAAACCAAACATATTAAGATATAATTTCTATAGATAATAAGGACATGCAAAACAAATTTAAATCAAATCCTACATGGCATGAAATAAAATAAAAAATTGTCAAAAAATGACAACTAAGCTAAAAGCTTATGTTGCAATTAACTAACATAAACAACTAAGCCCTAAACTATCCTCTCTTAGTTATATAGAGAGATTATCAATTTATAGCTTTTTTTGAACGTTTCTATATTATCATTTATTTTCACCTGAACAATCTATGCGCGTATGTGTGGGAAAAAAAATGATATTGAACACCATTGTAAAGACGTTTTTTGAAAATAACTTTTAAGAAGAATGGTTTCTGAAAAGTTAAAAAACTAAAAGAACACAAGGATGACGTTTGTAGTAGATATGGGTAAAGCAAAACCGAACCAAAAACTAAAAAAATCACAAAAATCAAAAAATTCGAACTGAAAAACTGAAAACCGAAAAAACCAATCGGTTTTTGGTTTTGGTTTTCTGAAAACCGAAAGTTATGGTTCGGTTTTGGTTTCATATGAAAAATCGAACCGAACCAAAAATATATATTGTTTACTTAATTTTATATTTTACTCATTTTTGGTAAATATGTTAATATATTTGTATTTTTAAGTGTTTAAAAATAATACTAAATGTGTCTTGTTTTATGTTTTCAAAGTCAATTTCTATCAACTTTGACCTTTAATATCTTTTTGTGTATTATATAATACTTGATGAAATTTATACATGATAAAAACACATCTAAAACTCAATCAATTCATATAGCTTTCATTAAGTATTATATAACACAAACGAAATTATTTAAGGTCAAAGTTGATAAAGAATGACTTTGAAAATATAAAACAAAACACATTTAGTGGGACGGAGGGAGTATCATTTATATGTTTTATGTGAATACATAAGACTATTAATAATTGCATAATTAGACAACGTGCAAAAGATATAAATAGTTATATATGAAGTTTGTTTGAAATAAGTATTTGAAGTTTGTACAACTTATTTTGATGGATTTGTTGTTATTGTTATAGTGTTGTTGTTACTAATTTTGTTTGGAAGAATTGTTGAAATTGTAGTGTAATCATAGAATATAAACTTATAAACTTTTTTAATTCAAGTTGGGACCAACCAACAAGTGGTTAAAAACCAACTAAAACTGAAAAACCGAACTGAATAGACCCAAACCAAAAAATCCAAAACTTAAAAAACCAAAACCTTCAAAAACCGAATTCTAACGGTTCAGTTTTTGGTTATAATAAAAAATCGACCCAACTAGTAGTAGACATGAGTGATTTTTGTTTAGTAGAGAAAATAGACCACCAAATTACAACCGTTTGATTTGGCAGAACATTTGGCTGTTTCTTCTTGAGATGCTCGTTCGAACTTGAAGACCATAGTCTACTACTGCGAAAATCGCCGCGCCTGTTTCTCATCATGAAACCCACCACATCAAGTACTTATTTATCTTTTCATGTATCTTTATTTTTGATTTTTTGGACAAATGTGGATTATTATACAAACATATCATTTATCAAGGAGCGCAGATTATATAATCTTAATCGAGTTCATTATTATTATCTATAAATACAATATAAAATGTCGAAGTTAATTATCTATAACTTGATCTTAATATATATATAAATAATTATGAGGCTAGAGTTTTCGATCATTCATTTTTATCATATTTGATAACCACCGAACAAAAATAGCTCACAAGATATATGTATCTCACTTCATATATCCAACTAATATTAACAAATAACACTTCACTTATAAAGAGTCAAATTAAATCTATCAACGAAAATATACAACTAAAAAATAAAAGATGGTCGGTGTAGGGCAAACATAAAATATTATCAAAGAATAAAATCTAACAAATCAGAAAACAAAAGAAATTTCATGACCTGTTTAATAGTAAGAAGACATTTATGTAAACTGTAAATACAAACTCCATAGTATTACCTTAAATTATGAATCTGCCATATAATCAACTAAAAAAACATAGGAAATCTGCCATATATAGTCTTTGTTTTCCTTTTTCTTTTTCGTCTATATACACATACGTACATATATTAATATATATACGGAGTATTATTTTTTTCGATCGAAACGGATACATATAATTTAGAGAAACTTATCGATGACAATCTCGTTCCACCTTAATCCCAAAACATCATTTTGACATTTGTTTCTCTGTTCTAATCGCTACACATGCATATAATCTAATCTAAATCTAAATTAATTTAAACTAAAAAGAATGCAGAAAACCTCCAAATTCCGGTGGAGGAAAATTGAGATCGAGTTCTAAAGCTAAAGATTTCTCTCGTTTCATCTCAGATCTGATAAAGTCCTTTGAACGGTTGCATTTCTCACTATTATTATTATTATTAATGATATCAAAATTCTTTTGTGGCGGACGACACATAACAGCCATCGAAAACGAATAACGCGGCAATAGGCTAAGCTCGAGGGCTTCTGGGGGAAGAAATTGTCTCTCATTTGGAAACAACAAATTATTATTATTAAAATGAAAATTTGTTTTCGCTTTAATCCCACGAAATTGAATAGCGGCGGCATCGTAAGCGCGAGCGGCTTCTTCTGCAGTATCAAAAGTACCAAGCCATACACGACATTTTCGACCGGGGTCCCTAATCTCGGCTGCATAACGGCCCCAAGGGCGCTTACGGACACCGCGATAACGTGTCTCGTTAGCGCCATTGGTGACCGTTGTTGTTTTGGCATCGGGAGGAGCCATTTGGGAAAAAACAAATGGCCGATGGGTTATGTAGTCCGAGGAGGAGGCGGTTTGGTTTTGTGTATGTGTATGTGACATGTATTTTTTTGGCTCCTGGTCCGCTGCCTAAGGAACAGCTTTTACATCCCGCATATATAAAGAATTTCACTTATATGTGAACATAAAGTTTGGAAAATAAAAAGTTTTTTTCTTCCTATTGTCTGTTTACCACTAATCAGAAGCCTTACTTGGATTAGTGAATGACTTTAAAGCGCATGTTTTTGTTGAGCTCTTCTAGTCTCGTGTACGCATTAGTTTATCTGTATGCTAAGTATTTTGATCCAAATATGGAGTGCAAATGTTTTGAATAGTATTGAAAAAAGTGTTAACATAAAGTGCGTGTTTAGAAAAATAATTGTGTCTATGCTGCTATATAACCATTGATGATATAAGTATATATACAAGCCTGTTTTAAGAAGACTAGTTTGGTGTATTGCTTCTCAAAAGGGATGTGTTGCATAAGGCCAGGTGTACTAAAAACAAGTATCAAATTGTATGTATAGCTAAAAAGTAAAATGATTAAAATGCGTTTGATTGACGACATATATAGGCGTTTTGGATTGTGTGGGAAACTAGGGTAGAGGAGGAATTATGGACACACCATCAAGGGACCCGTTGCTCCTCATTTTCAGACACACAACTTATATGCCCTTTTGGTTAAAGATAGTGTTTCATGTCCCTACTATTTTTCACTCATCATGTGAATATTGTACGACCCATGTAAGGCCCCTAATTTTCAAAACAATACAAAATGATATCAAAGGAACTAAAAGACCAAAAGGGCGTTAATTTTATTCAAAATCAAACTAAAGTCAACCTGATAAACCAAAATAAGTACTTCTAAAGCTTGAAATAAAACTCTAAAGCCGAGGGGTGCTAAGTCCACTTCTATCTACTCTCTTCTCTCGTTCCCAAAGCCCGCTTGATCACCTGCCGTATAAGAAAGAAAAAGGAATACGGCTGAGCAATAAGCTCAGTGACGGATATGACAAAAGCAGAAATATAATATGAAAAGCAGAGACGTAATTCAAAGACAAACTTATTACCTTAACAAACTTATTTCAAATCAAAGCTCGTAACGTATGGTTTCACAAATATCTTATACTTAACAAATCAAAGTTTTAAGAAAGAATTGTACCGAAAAGCTCCTAATAACCTCTAGAATATCCGTACTATTAAATATATAACAAACAAAGTTTTAAGAGCAAGAATTGTACCGAAAAGATCCTAACACGGTCTAGAATATCCGTACTATTAAATATATAACAAACAAAGTTTTAAGAGCAAGAATTGTGCCGAAAAGATCCTAACACGGTCTAGAATATCCGTACTATTAAATATATAACAAACAAAGTTTTAAGAGCAAGAATTGTGCCGAAAAGATCCTAACACGGTCTAGAATATCCGTACAATTATATATATAACAAACAAAATTTTAAGAGCAAGAATTGTGCCGAAAAGATCCTAACACGGTCTAGAATATCCGTACAATTATATATATAACAAACAAAGTTTTAAGAGGAAGAATTGTACCGAAAAGATCCTAATAAGCTCTAGAATATCCGTACTATTAAATATATAACAAACAAAGTTTTAAGAGCAAGAATTGTGCCGAAAAGATCCTAACACGGTCTAGAATATCCGTACTATTATATATATAACAAACAAAATTTTAAGAGCAAGAATTGTGCCGAAAAGATCCTAACACGGTCTAGAATATCCGTACAATTATATATATAACAAACAAAATTTTAAGAGCAAGAATTGTGCCGAAAAGATCCTAACACGGTCTAGAATATCCGTACAATTATATATATAACAAACAAAGTTTTAAGAGGAAGAATTGTACCGAAAAGATCCTAACAAGCTCTAGAATATCCGTACTATTAAATATATAACAAACAAAGTTTTAAGAGCAAGAATTGTGCCGAAAAGATCCTAACACGGTCTAGAATATCCGTACTATTATATATATAACAAACAAAGTTTTAAGAGCAAGAATTGTTCCGAAAAGATCCTAACACGGTCTAGAATATCCGTACTATTAAATATATAACAAACAAAGTTTTAAGAGCAAGAATTGTTCCGAAAAGATCCTAACACGGTCTAGAATATCCGTACTATTAAATATATAACAAACAAAGTTTTAAGAGCAAGAATTGTACCGAAAAGCTCCTAATAACTTCTAGAATATCCGTACTATTAAATATATAACAAACAAAGTTTTAAGAGCAAGAATTGTGCCGAAAAGATCCTAACACGGTCTAGAATATCCGTACTATTAAATATATAACAAACAAAGTTTTAAGAGCAAGAATTGTGCCGAAAAGATCCTAACACGGTCTAGAATATCCGTACTATTAAATATATAACAAACAAAGTTTTAAGAGCAAGAATTGTGCCGAAAAGATCCTAACACGGTCTAGAATATCCGTACTATTAAATATATAACAAACAAAGTTTTAAGAGCAAGAATTGTGCCGAAAAGATCCTAACACGGTCTAGAATATCCGTACTATTATATATATAACAAACAAAGTTTTAAGAGCAAGAATTGTTCCGAAAAGATCCTAACACGGTCTAGAATATCCGTACCATTAATATATAACAAACAAAGTTTTAAGAGCAAGAATTGTACCGAAAAGATCCTAACACGTCTAGAATATCCGTACTATTAATATATAACAAACAAAGTTTTAAGAGCAAGAATTGTACCGAAAAGATCCTAACACGTTTAGAATATCCGTACTATTATATATAACAAACAAAGTTTTAAGAGCAAGAATTGTACCGAAAAGATCCTAACACGGTCTAGAATATCCGTACTATTAAATATATAACAAACAAAGTTTTAAGAGCAAGAATTGTGCCGAAAAGATCCTAACACGGTCTAGAATATCCGTACTATTAAATATATAACAAACAAAGTTTTAAGAGCAAGAATTGTGCCGAAAAGATCCTAACACGGTCTAGAATATCCGTACAATTATATATATAACAAACAAAATTTTAAGAGCAAGAATTGTGCCGAAAAGATCCTAACACGGTCTAGAATATCCGTACAATTATATATATAACAAACAAAGTTTTAAGAGGAAGAATTGTACCGAAAAGATCCTAATAAGCTCTAGAATATCCGTACTATTAAATATATAACAAACAAAGTTTTAAGAGCAAGAATTGTGCCGAAAAGATCCTAACACGGTCTAGAATATCCGTACTATTAAATATATAACAAACAAAGTTTTAAGAGCAAGAATTGTGCCGAAAAGATCCTAACACGGTCTAGAATATCCGTACCTTATTGCCGATCACAACAATTGCAAAAATGACGAACCACCAAAAGAATGCGATACTCCACCATGATTCTCAAACAAAATCTACATTAATAATTAAATTTTATTTAGAGTTTGTTTAAATCTGTTTCCTACTAGATATATTATGGACTTATACGTATATAAGACTATGATTATATTTCTGAGAGAGTTGTTATTGGGCTTATATTTTTGATCTAAGGCCTACAAAATAATGAGTTTTAAAATCTCAAATTCTTAGAAAGATATTGTGATACCAAATACGCAAGACAACATGCAAATATTATTGTATAAAAGTAATAAGACAACTTTTAAAAATCTGGTCGTCTTCTTCGTTTATAATACGCCGCCGGCCGAAAAATACGTTTCCAAATCTTGACATTAATTTGCAAAGTATCACTACGTACATTATTGTAGTATAGGTTCAATGTGAATAATAGCATTATAAAAAAACAAACCCCTTTTATATTACATTAACTTAAGAAACTAAGTTTCATGCTTTCTCGGAAAATTCTCGTTACATAAATTTATAGTATGATTATGATCATTACGCAGATTGACATCCGTTTCATATTTTCTTAAAGTAATAACTTATCAATCTATTTATGAACTCCGACTTTCCTGGTTCATTAGTCGTTACATTAAGAGTGAGTTTTTAGTTTCGAAAACGTACAATAATGAGCCCGAAATATATATAACAAACAAAGTTTTAAGAGCAAGAATTGTACCGAAAAGATCCTAACACGGTCTAGAATATCCGTACCTATTTATAATATAACAAATAAATTATATATATATAACAAACAAAGTTTTAAGAGGAAGAATTGTACCGAAAAGCTCCTAATAACCTCTAGAATATCCGTACTATTAAATATATAACAAACAAAGTTTTAAGAGCAAGAATTGTGCCGAAAAGATCCTAACACGGTCTAGAATATCCGTACAATTATATATATAACAAACAAAATTTTAAGAGCAAGAATTGTGCCGAAAAGATCCTAACACGGTCTAGAATATCCGTACAATTATATATATAACAAACAAAGTTTTAAGAGGAAGAATTGTACCGAAAAGATCCTAACAGGGTCTAGAATATCCGTACTATTAAATATATAACAAACAAAGTTTTAAGAGCAAGAATTGTGCCGAAAAGATCCTAACACGGTCTAGAATATCCGTACAATTATATATATAACAAACAAAATTTTAAGAGCAAGAATTGTGCCGAAAAGATCCTAACACGGTCTAGAATATCCGTACAATTATATATATAACAAACAAAATTTTAAGAGCAAGAATTGTGCCGAAAAGATCCTAACACGGTCTAGAATATCCGTACAATTATATATATAACAAACAAAGTTTTAAGAGGAAGAATTGTACCGAAAAGATCCTAATAAGCTCTAGAATATCCGTACTATTAAATATATAACAAACAAAGTTTTAAGAGCAAGAATTGTGCCGAAAAGATCCTAACACGGTCTAGAATATCCGTACTATTAAATATATAACAAACAAAGTTTTAAGAGCAAGAATTGTGCCGAAAAGATCCTAACACGGTCTAGAATATCCGTACCATTACTATCATATATAACAAACAATATTATATAGAAATTATATATATATATAACACATCAAATCTACCGAATTAAATTCCTAACCTTGTAAACTTTGCACATAATATAAATTAATGTTCTAAATCGTAATAATCCTAATAATTGTATTATTAAACTTTCATTATGATAACATTGTTCACTGACATTTTTAAGCTTTATTCAAATTTTTATTTTTACTAATATATATCATATCAACAAATTAGCTTTTATTGTCCGTATCTTTAACCAACTAATTTGTGACTAAATGACTGAGGTTGTACATCACCCAAGTTGGTGATTTTAAATACATTTGTGATTTGTTACTATAAATACAAAAGTCTATCTTAAGATAACATATTCAAAATATATATTATTCACGTTTCATATTTAATCTAAAAACTTGCTATTTATTTATTTATTTATTATTATTCTGTTTATCATTCAATTATAAAATTCGGGGTATTACAACCCATTTTACTACCTTACAAAAATTATAATCCAAATGTTAATTAAAGAAAGACATGTGAAATTATCCAAACATATATATATATATACTATAAACTTTTCATTGTATTATTATTAACCCAAATATATTTAAAGCCTTTGACCTAAATACTAAAAACATTTCCAATGAAGGTTTGGAATGGCAATGAGATGGATATACATACTATAAACTTTTCATTGTATAAGTAACTTCATATTAAAATTCCATATAAAGTTAATGGAAATTCATATGTCCCAAGAATTTATGAGAAAACAAAAAATAGTAGTCTTGCCATCATTTATCTAATTTGGTTATAATGAACATTATAACAGTTGATAGATGAGTTTATAAAAATTGACATATCACAATATTATGAACTTCATGAAGTCCAAAACATTGGAAATATTCAGAGCCACTCAGCTATTGGTTACTGTATTAAAAGTTACATCTAAATGAGAAAACGAGCTTTGTCCTGATTGTCTATTTTCACACTTCTTTGTCAAGAAAACGCTATTTATGTATTTATATCATGTACATCACACTCACAATAATATATGGCTCTATATAACTAATATGAAAAGTAAAGTAGTAATCAGAATCTCCATGTGTTGCACAAGAGGTCAACTTTATAACAAATAATAAATTGATATATGAACACATAAGAACAATTTTATTACAACTTTATCTCATTCAACAAAAAAAGAAAAATCCTCACATATCTTATCTTAATCTTAACACTCTCAACTATTATATACATAATCACAAATGTGACTGTTTGATATCTAACTCATAACCTCTTGGTTGATGTGACAGTACCGGCCTCTTGATCTCGATGTTTTAATAAGTATTTTGGCCAACTTTTCTATATGAGTGTAGGTGAAACTTATTGCTGGAAGTGGGCATTGGACATTTGGACCTGCCAAATACATTTACAAGCTTTCAAGGATGATTGATGAAAAACTATTATTAGGCCCGAGCCACGAGATGCTTGGGCAAGATATTCGATTGTAGCTCTTGCGTCCCTCATAAGATCAATGTCCTTAGATCAACTTCCAAATTTTATATACCTGGACGAAGCTTGGTGTTGATTCTGGCTTATCATTGAATCCTATCTTAGTTGGTTCTGAACTTTCATTTCCTAATCTTCTTGAGCCATAACCAGACAAGGCTTTCAAGGGTTCGTAATGTGCCTCTCTCTCTGAGGATGGAGAAACCAACACTTGCATGAAGCACCCGAGAAGAGATTGACGATTTTAGATGTACAGATACTCAAAAGGTTTTCCATAAAACCCAAAAAAGAAAGCATTTGTCAAGAATTAATCCATATGGGGCATATTTCATCAACAGATTAGGATTGAAACATAAAATAGATATCAATAGCAACCAGATCTACCATCAAACTTTACATATTATAGAAAATCAAAAGGCATTAACAAGCTTGAACTAGCCAGACAGTTTCTTACAAATTCCTTTGTTTCTATGCATAGAGGAATTTTATAGACTAAAACCAACATTAGTATTACCGATATTCCAAGACATAAACTGATAAACTATGACTCATACGCCTCAATCCATACCTTGGTGTTCATCAACAATGCTCAACCGCATCAATCCATCCTCATTGTAGCCTTTTCCCACAATCTTGTTATCCTTTTTAATGATGGCTTCCCCTCTCCCAAAACACACAATGCAACCGATTGAAGTAAGTTTGCCAAGGGATAAGAGACACTTCTTGATTGTTGGCATGTGAAAAACATTTGTAAGAGTCAGAATCTTTCCCGTAGTGAACTGAAGCTTCACTGTCCCAGTCCCAGCCACCTCAACATGTTCATTGTTATCCAAAATCACCTCATGACCACTCCATGCTTGGTAGTTCGTAAACATATCCCTAGAGTTACAAACATGAACTGTGCATCTAGAAGCCAAATACCAGCCTCGACGCCTCAAGTTGGATAAAACAGGGTCCTCATTGAACGTAATCAAGCCTATTTCTTCCTCGTGCACCACTTTCCCATCAGATTTTGGGTCTTGTCCTTCAATGATGCTCAACCGATACAATCCACCCTGTTTGCATCCTTTTCCCAATATCTCGTCACCCTTCTTAATGAAAACTTCCCCACCCCCAAAAAACATGTCGAATCCGATATCATCAAGTTTGCTAACAGATACAAGACATTTGTCGATTGTGGGCGCATAACAAACATTAGAAAGAGTTAAAACGTTGCCTGTGGTGAACCGAACCATCACAGTACCAATACCAGCCACTTCAACAGAGTTATTGTCACCCATATTCACCTGTTCATCATGCACCGGGTGGAAGTCCACAAACATTTCTCTAGAGTTGCACATGTGCGAGTTTGTTTTAGAATTCAGATACCAGCCTCGAGCCCACGGGTTGCTGTCCTCTTCAAGGCGATCACTCACAGTCATCAAGCCCATTGTTTCCCTGTGCATATCGATCCCACCTGCACATTCTTCAATTATGCTCAGCCTATATATTCCTCCATCAATATATCCTTTTCCCACAATTTCTGCACCCTTCGTAATAACGGCTCCCTCACCCCCAAAAAGAACGTTGACGCCCATCTTACAAAGTTTTGAGACAGATATACAACATTTCCTAATTGTGGGCATATGAAAAACATTTGAGAGAGTCAAAACCTTGCCCGTGGTCAGTCGAAGCATCACTGTACCAATCCCGACCACATCAACACAACTATTGGTTTCCTCCATAATCACCTGATGACCACTCAATGGTTGGTATTCAACAAACATGTCTCTAGAGTTAGAAACATGCACTGTGCATCTAGACAAAAAGTACCAGCCTCGAGTCCTTGCTTCAGATAACACCGGGTCCTCTGTAGTCATAATTCCTATTGTTTCATTTAGCACCACTTTGCCAGTCCTGGCGACAGATTTCCTACCATTGCACTCCCGAACATAATGCCCTATTTCTCCACATGCGTGACAATTTTTCTCGAGATTTGAATTACCACCCATAACTGCTCAACCTATTAGTAAAAACAGATATTGATCTTTAAAACAAAAATCAGAAACTAAATTAGAAAATTTTCACTTACAACAGCAATTTAATCGTGATGGATGGAACAGACGAAACATGAATACAAAGATTTAGTAACTACTCAATAAAAATGCATTCAAAAACCGATAATTCAAAAGTATGGTTTCGTCTAACAGAATGTTGTATGTTCGAGGGTTAAAGCATTATGATACACCTATATGCGACTTTCAACTCAAAATTTTCATTGGTATGACTTGCTAGTAACTTTACTCTTTTGACATGCTTTCAAATTTCTCCATTTCTTAATTGCACTTTTTTTTCCCTGCACTAAGCATCAAAATCCTTTTTACACCTATTTGTGTCTCAAACCATAACCTTACTCACAGATTACCGTAATGAAGAAATGTTCAGATCATCAACTGTGACATAAATTGGAAGCGGATAGATCCACCCCGTTCATACAATATGTCCTAATTAAATGACGTTCATTTTGAAAGTAAAAAAAAAATAAATCATATATTCATGTGTAAAATACTAAAATCCTTAATCTATATGTAACACCGTCGTGCAATAGAGATACTAGTTACACATACGCGTTTAAAACATCACGATTCTCAGGGTTAAAATTGTTACAGATTGTCAATTGTGGAAGCATCCACGCAGCAAAATTCTCAAAATCATTACCTCTAAGGCTCTAAATCTCTAATCGTCTCTATTCTCTAACTTCATAAACCTTCACATCTTTTCTAATATATACTCCTCCAACAACGGATCCTTTTCCCAAAATTCACACCGGTCTTACAAAGTTGAGAGACGGATAAGATCATATTGGCATCAATATCTTTTTACACCTATTGGCATCACAAACCATAATCTTCAAATCATCAACTGTGACATAAAACTGAAGCAGCTAGATCTGCCCCAGTCATACAGTATGTTTTAAATAAATGTCGTTCGTTTTTGGAAAGTAAATGAAAATCATATGTAAAATACAAAAATCCTTAATCCAAATATAGCACCTATGTGCAATAGAGGAACTAGTTATACATACACATTTAAAACCTCACGTTTCTCAGGGTTAAAATTCGTAGACATATGTCAATTGTGGAAGCATCCATGTAACGAATTCTTCAAAATCACTACCTGTAATCTTCTCTAAGTTCATAATCGTTCCCATACCTTTTAACATAGTTTGGGTAAACATAAGGCCTAACAAATTCCGTTTCATGCTACAAGTCAATCATTTTAAAAAACAATATGCCAACATCATTACTGGTTTACATGTCAACTACATCAAACAGTAAACAAAGAAAAATTGGTTTTATACACATACGAAAACAAGTTTTAAAGTCGGATACATACGGTTACGAAAACCAAAAAAAGTAGATAACTATCACTGATCACTCCATCAAAATCAATGCCACATCATTAGTTTACACGTCAAATGCATCAAACAGTAGGACAAAAAGTAAAAATTGGTTTTATACACATACGAAAACAAGTTTTAAAGTCGGATACATACGGTTACGAAA
Organism: Erigeron breviscapus; assembly: GCA_034093135.1. Classification (NCBI taxonomy): domain Eukaryota; kingdom Viridiplantae; phylum Streptophyta; class Magnoliopsida; order Asterales; family Asteraceae; genus Erigeron; species Erigeron breviscapus. The sequence continues at coordinate 151,291,910 of CM067170.1, read as the reverse complement.
ACCAAAAAAAGTAGATAACTATCACTGATCACTCCATCAAAATCAATGCCACATCATTAGTTTACACGTCAAATGCATCAAACAGTAAACAAAAAGAAAAATTGGTTTTATACACATACGAAAACAAGTTTTAAAGTCGGATACATACGGTTACGAAAACCAAAAAAAGTAGATAACTATCACTGATCACTCCATCAAAATCAATGCCACATCATTAGTTTACATGTCAACTACATCAAACAGTAAACAAAGAAAAATTGGTTTTATACACATACGAAAACAAGTTTTAAAGTCGGATACATACGGTTACGAAAACCAAAAAAAGTAGATAACTATCACTGATCACTCCATCAAAATCAATGCCACATCATTAGTTTACACGTCAAATGCATCAAACAGTAAACAAAAAGAAAAATTGGTTTTATACACATACGAAAACAAGTTTTAAAGTCGGATACATACGGTTACGAAAACCAAAAAAAGTAGATAACTATCACTGATCACTCCATCAAAATCAATGCCACATCATTAGTTTACACGTCAAATGCATCAAACAGTAAACAAAGAAAAATTGGTTTTATACACATACGAAAACAAGTTTTAAAGTCGGATACATACGGTTACGAAAACCAAAAAAAGTAGATAACTATCACTGATCACTCCATCAAAATCAATGCCACATCATTAGTTTACACGTCAAATGCATCAAACAGTAAACAAAAAGAAAAATTGGTTTTATACACATACGAAAACAAGTTTTAAAGTCGGATACATACGGTTACGAAAACCAAAAAAAGTAGATAACTATCACTGATCACTCCATCAAAATCAATGCCACATCATTAGTTTACATGTCAACTACATCAAACAGTAAACAAAGAAAAATTGGTTTTATACACATACGAAAACAAGTTTTAAAGTCGGATACATACGGTTACGAAAACCAAAAAAAGTAGATAACTATCACTGATCACTCCATCAAAATCAATGCCACATCATTAGTTTACACGTCAAATGCATCAAACAGTAGGACAAAAAGAAAAATTGGTTTTATACACATACGAAAACAAGTTTTAAAGTCGGATACATACGGTTACGAAAACCAAAAAAAGTAGATAACTATCACTCCATCAAAATCAATGTCACATCATTAGTTTACATGTCAAATGCATCGAACAGTAGGACAAGAAATTTAAAAATAGTTTTATACACATATGAAAGCAAGTCTTAAAATGTATTACATACTTTTATTAAACATGACAAGTTGGTTACATACAAAACCCTGAGCCCAAATTTTGGCAACCAAAGACTCTAAAAATAACCTTAAATCCTAGAAAAAGAATCAGTAATTGGGACCACACGCGTCTTGCACGTTGTTTAGAGCGTTTGTAATGGTGTACAAGGTGGAGGACATTGAAGCCAATGACCCCGGCGTTGTGGGGTCGTCCGTTACAAGAATTGCATCGAAGCCGTGTCGTTGGGCCGACATCCTTGTATGGACGCCTAGTTGACGCGGGGTCCAATTTTTGGGTTATCACTCCCCATTTATTTGAGTGATGCTAATGTGTGACATTACTAATGCCCTTACCTATCAACAACGTTTGGTGCATCAATATGTAAAAATGGTTGTATATCAAACATGTGTCGGCACAAAATAACCTAGCAAATTATATAAAAATAGGGGACCATTTTAATTCCTTAAACCCTAATGAATAGGAATCATATACAGTAATAATGAAGATCCGGGGACCAATTTTTTTAACAATTTAAAAACTACGATTCCCAATATTCCCTTTCGTTTTCTAACGCATTTATTTTTTTTATTTTTTTTTTGACAGGTTAATTTCAACAGTCGAACTCGCACTCCGAAGATACCTTCGCGAGCAAGATGCGAGACACCACCTTTATGAGAAAATACCGTCGGTGATGAGGAACCTGAGGCTCGAACCCGAGACCTCAGTAAAACTCACCCGGGCCCGCATAGCGGATTAAGGAAAATACCTCTAGCCACTGGGGTTTAACCCAGTGGTTTTCTAACGCATTTATTTATTCACTAATTTATACTACCAGTAAAAAATACAATATAAATTACGAGTGTTGAATATGGAGTATTTACCTTTGACTTGGAAGGAATGCTTTCCGTTTGTTTCTCACACACAGACACGCTTGCGAATATGGAAGACGAGGAGGAGGAGGAGGAGGGGTTGAATAACTTCTCGATTTATTTCCGTTTCTCTTTCCCTCCTCCTGATTTAGTATAGTAAATAGTAAAAGCATGGAGGGGTAAATGTGTATATACAACAAAGTTAAAGATAAAAATGTAAGGAAAAAAAAAAAACCAAGGCCCATACATGAGTTGAGTTTGATTGGTTAAAATTCTTTAAAAACTTTGACTTAGATTAAGCTAGCGACTATGACTCGAAGGAGTGAGACTATTCATAAAAAGGGAGGACTTTTATGTAGCAACACATAAACATGTTCCAAATCATTTAAAAAAAGCTCCGGTGAGGCTACCTTGTATGGTGGGATAACTGTTATCACATGACACCGTTTCTTTAGAATATATGGTCAAAAGAGCCGTTGACACTTTGTAGAAAAAATTGGGCGTGGAAGAAAAAAATGTCGGGGGAAACGTCACTCGAGGGTGGGGGTGGTGTGTTGGTCCTTGGGTGCGACTTAAGCTAGCATCCCCTCACTCCTCAAAGTCTTATTCAACCGGTAGCCTTTGGATTTACTAACATCTTTCCTTACTGCATACACTTTGTGGATTCAATGCGAAAGATTTTGCTAGAAATAGATTAAGTGTAAGAATAGCTCTACATGATGGTACCCGGGTAGTAAGAAAACTCGTATTAAATGATAAATATTTGTATGATATATTCTTTATACAACATGAAGTAACCATTTCCAATACCACATGCGAATCCAGATGGAGAGCAAAGCATAAAAATTAAAAACATAACCCTTTATCATATTTACAAACAGATATATCATAAATTAAAAATATATGTAAGTGCTTTGTCGGAATATATTATTATATGTATATATATGTTGGAGTTTATGTCGCAATATATATATATATGTAAAGCTCACTAAGTTTAACTAAATGCTTCATTATTATTGCAAGAATTTATAACAAGGGATATCAAATTAGACAGCAACTCAAAGATGATAATGGACAAATGACCCAAGTGTAAGCGTAGTGCAGATCTCCAGTCCCACCTCCAACAGCATGGAAAACCAAGAACCCTTGTAGCTCAGTGTAGTTATCAGTAAACTTCCTGATACAGTCAACACATAAGTCCACCGGCCATGACCTTGCCAACTGTCCAACAAAATGCATCAAACATATTAGACACTCATAACTCGATAACAAAACTAACTCATAAATTAAGCAAGTCCACACTACACAATACAAAATGTATCAAAAAGTCGTGACAACAACTTAAATCAAAACCTTCAATAACAAAACTTAACAGGGTCGAGAGGAAAGAATTGAGCTTAAGGTGCCAACGCACTGTTAAGTATTCATTAAGTTCCATGCATCCAATCCCAGGCTCAACTATCCTTCTTATATTATACGGCAAAAGGAAGAGATAGTATCCAAAAGGATGAAAAATTTTCATGTCTCTCTCAGCTAATTCATCTTTTGGTTCCTTGGCCTCTTTTTGTTCCCAGTAGAAAAACAGATCGATTAACCAGCTGCAAAAGAAAGTCAGTTTTTGATTCGAGACTATTGAACTAAACACATAGTTTAGTAGTGCAGATTCTTTGATACCTACCATAAGATCCCACTTGTGCCCTTTATTGATTACACCTCACATCTGCAAAACCATCTTTACGCGATACCAAAACAAACAACCAATGTAGTACCAATATCAACATATTTCATTTGAGAATCAGTGTCATAAAAAGCAATAGTTGGAATGTTTCCAAGTGCAGCTTCCTTAATGGGCTGCAATGCATGTATCAAACACATGCCATTAAATCAATATACTAAAACAGGTTTGTATGTTGAATATGTTGGGTTAATCGGGTCATTCACAAGTAACGGGTCACGGGTCCAACATATGGGTCGATGTTTTAGTATGGTTCTATTAGTAATTAGTTAAGAAATAAAGAAACATGGGGATTAAATGAAGTTGAAGAAGTCTTCCACTTGACTCAGCAAATAGAACGTGGTGCACTTCCTAAAGATCAGGAGATCATGGATTTAGTTTTAGCACATTTTTATTAGTTAGTTTACAGTATAAATAGGATAGGTGTTTTATATATTTTGTACCCTTTTTCTTATTATTGAATATAGTTAGTATTTAGCCATCTCTTTCGTCTATCTCTTTCATATTACTTCATACATACATATTTGAGTGTGTCTTGTGTGTGTATTTGGGGCCTGAAATCCAACAATTGGTATCAGAGCGAAGGCTAAAAGAAGACGGTTTTGAGAGTCGGTTTCAAGAGATAGGGTCGCCTTGGCTGTCGGGGCAAAACGCAGCAGGAGAGAACCATGTTTTTCGGTTCGAAAAGAAGCTGTGATGTTTTGATCACAGTTGGAACATATAAACAGCAACAGTAGATGAAGACAGCGTGCTGTTCGGTCGAGTGTTGTCGAAGGAGAAACGGGTTGTAGCGTTCAAGACGACATGGGTGACCATGATGAACAATGGAGGCTGTTTAGGGGCTGTTTTGGAGCCGGTTTTGGCTGTTTTTGGGGCTGTTATACAGCAAGACGTAGACAGCAAGGCTCGTGGTTTGTGGCAGTCTTGTCACGGGTAAAGTTTTGTTCGTGACGACGGGGGTGTGACGGGTGAACACCGACATGTCTAGTGGCTGTTAGTCCTTGTCAAAGGGAAATAATAGGGCTGTTTCAAGACGTTTTAGTAGGGGGTGCTGCTGTGTTTTGAAGTCCTTGATCGGGTTGTTCGTGATAAGAGGAGACCGGCGTATGTGCGTGAAAAACGAGCGTAGAAGATCCGTCAAAGCAGGTGGCTTTGGATTTGGTTCGTTTGGCAAGGTGAAAGAAGACGTTATAAGCAGGTGGCTTTGTTTTCTTGTCGGTGGAGAGGCCTCTTGAACAAAGATGATCAGAAAAAGAAGAGATTAGAGAACTACATGGTGTAACATTATGGTGTTGGAGTTCAAATCGTGTGGCTTTGGATGTGACCGAGGAAGAGGTAGTTGATCCGTGATAAGTCAAGATGTTAGTGAACGGTTCCAGCGTGATGCCATGTTAGATGTTGCAAGTGTGGTGAATTGATTCGGGTTGAACCGAGATGTCTTGAACGTGACTAAAGCGAAGGTCGGGTGTTCGTTAATGGTCGAGATGGTTCAACAAGATGGTTATTTGGCTGCTGTGGATAAGTATTGTGAATAACCGAATTAAGGGATGAATGTTGGGTAATCGGTCATTCACAAGTAACGGGTCACGGGTCCAATATATGGGTCGATGTTTTAGTATGGTTCTATTAGTAATTAGTTAAGAAATAAAGAAACATGGGGATTAAATGAAGTTGAAGAAGTCTTCCACTTGACTCAGCAAATAGAACGTGGTGCACTTCCTAAAGATCAGGAGATCATGGATTTAGTTTTAGCACATTTTTATTAGTTAGTTTACAGTATAAATAGGATAGGTGTTTTATATGTTTTGTACCCTTTTTCTTATTATTGAATATAGTTAGTATTTAGCCATCTCTTTCGTCTATCTCTTTCATATTACTTCATACATACATATTTGAGTGTGTCTTGTGTGTGTATTTGGGGCCTGAAATCCAAGAGAATATGGTATTAAGTAGTATCCATAAACTTTTGATCGTTAAATCAAAAGACATAAACAAGATTTATATATGTTAAATGTACAACTATATACACTAAGTATTATCTTTGGAGATTTGTTTGGTAGGGGTTGGTTATTGTAAAACAAATATTAAGGTAAAACAAATAAGACAAGATCTTGACCTTTAGATCATAATAAAATTGATGCACGAAGATTCACGAAGCACAAGTATACATATTGATGCATGATGATTTTAATGATGCACAATGATTTTCAGTGAAAATAAACCTATTGCTTTACTTTAATACTTGTTTTATTTTACCTGGATACTTATTTGGTAAAGTGCTTTGTATTTTGCCCAGCTTTCAACATGTATAAAGGGAAAGAGATATAAAAGAGGATCTTGATAGTTTTTTAGATCCAA
>CM067170.1:151256144-151284713 GCA_034093135.1 Erigeron breviscapus | reverse complement strand
CCTAAAAGGAGATCATGGATTTAGTTTTAGCACATTTTTATTAGTTAGTTTACAGTATAAATAGGATAGGTGTTTTATATATTTTGTACCCTTTTTCTTATTATTGAATATAGTTAGTATTTAGCCATCTCTTTCGTCTATCTCTTTCATATTACTTCATACATACATATTTGAGTGTGTCTTGTGTGTGTATTTGGGGCCTGAAATCCAACAATTGGTATCAGAGCGAAGGCTAAAAGAAGACGGTTTTGAGAGTCGGTTTCAAGAGATAGGGTCGCCTTGGCTGTCGGGGCAAAACGCAGCAGGAGAGAACCATGTTTTTCGGTTCGAAAAGAAGCTGTGATGTTTTGATCACAGTTGGAACATATAAACAGCAACAGTAGATGAAGACAGCGTGCTGTTCGGTCGAGTGTTGTCGAAGGAGAAACGGGTTGTAGCGTTCAAGACGACATGGGTGACCATGATGAACAATGGAGGCTGTTTAGGGGCTGTTTTGGAGCGGGTTTTGGCTGTTTTTGGGGCTGTTATACAGCAAGACGTAGACAGCAAGGCTGGTGGTTTGTGGCAGTCTTGTCACGGGTAAAGTTTTGTTCGTGACGACGGGGGTGTGACGGGTGAACACCGACATGTCTAGTGGCTGTTAGTCCTTGTCAAAGGGAAATAATAGGGCTGTTTCAAGACGTTTTAGTAGGGGGTGCTGCTGTGTTTTGAAGTCCTTGATCGGGTTGTTCGTGATAAGAGGAGACCGGCGTATGTGCGTGAAAAACGAGCGTAGAAGATCCGTCAAAGCAGGTGGCTTTGGATTTGGTTCGTTTGGCAAGGTGAAAGAAGACGTTATAAGCAGGTGGCTTTGTTTTCTTGTCGGTGGAGAGGCCTCTTGAACAAAGATGATCAGAAAAAGAAGAGATTAGAGAACTACATGGTGTAACATTATGGTGTTGGAGTTCAAATCGTGTGGCTTTGGATGTGGCCGTGGGAGAGGTCGTTAATCCGTGATAAGTCAAGATGTTAGTGAACGGTTCCAGCGTGATGCCATGTGACATGTTGCAAGTGCATGTGGTGAACTTGATTCGGGTTGAACCGAGATGTCTTGAACGTGACTAAAGCGAAGGTCGGGTGTTCGTTAATGGTCGAGATGGTTCAACAAGATGGTTATTTGGCTGCTGTGGATAAGTATTGTGAATAACCGATTAAGGGAGTGAATGTTGGGTTAATCGGGTCATTCACAAGTAACGGGTCACGGGTCCAACATATGGGTCGATGTTTTAGTATGGTTCTATTAGTAATTAGTTAAGAAATAAAGAAACATGGGGATTAAATGAAGTTGAAGAAGTCTTCCACTTGACTCAGCAAATAGAACGTGGTGCACTTCCTAAAGATCAGGAGATCATGGATTTAGTTTTAGCACATTTTTATTAGTTAGTTTACAGTATAAATAGGATAGGTGTTTTATATATTTTGTACCCTTTTTCTTATTATTGAATATAGTTAGTATTTAGCCATCTCTTTCGTCTATCTCTTTCATATTACTTCATACATACATATTTGAGTGTGTCTTGTGTGTGTATTTGGGGCCTGAAATCCAAGAGAATATGGTATTAAGTAGTATCCATAAACTTTTGATCGTTAAATCAAAAGACATAAACAAGATTTATATATGTTAAATGTACAACTATATACACTAAGTATTATCTTTGGAGATTTGTTTGGTAGGGGTTGGTTATTGTAAAACAAATATTAAGGTAAAACAAATAAGACAAGATCTTGACCTTTAGATCATAATAAAATTGATGCACGAAGATTCACGAAGCACAAGTATACATATTGATGCATGATGATTTTAATGATGCACAATGATTTTCAGTGAAAATAAACCTATTGCTTTACTTTAATACTTGTTTTATTTTACCTGGATACTTATTTGGTAAAGTGCTTTGTATTTTGCCCAGCTTTCAACATGTATAAAGGGAAAGAGATATAAAAGAGGATCTTGATAGTTTTTTAGATCCAAGTAATATAACAAACACTGCAATTCCCCAACTTAGCTACAATGGTGGTAAATATGTTGGCAGAAGTGTCAAGATGGGTTGTTGGATTGAGCCACTTTCATTATAGCCAATATTGAATCAAGACTTACAAAGACAATGGGTGCTAAATGGGAGTCATAAACACTAATACTATCACACCTAAGACCTGTACTATTAAATTGAAAACATTATTATGCTATGAATTTGAGCTTCGCCAAACAACTGGTGTGCAACAAAATACGCTAAAAATAACAAGATATGCTACAATCATGTCAGATGTTTACCGAAAAACCAACACTATTTATAAAATGCATTGATGAATATCTCATTAGACATAGTCAAATTCGAGTACAATGAAAACATAAAGTTTATAATAGTACTCAATTAAAATTTAAATTAGCACAATTAACTGATTTATATAACGAATCACACAATTATGACAATAATTATTCACTTAGATCATCCTTAACCATTCACCTACACTTTTTTCCGCCACATCAGCATCAACTTCTCATCACCTTCCCCTTCTTATTTTCCCTTTAACCATTCACCTTTAAATTTAATACCCCACTATACTCCACAATACCATATAAAACATCCAATCAAAATAAAATATCTAATATACAAACAAAAGAAATGGACTCACACTCTCCTTTTCACCCTAGGTGAAGAGTTTATCCTACCTCCTTTCACCTTAAGCTTTCACCTACCCTCCACAACCATTCACCTTCTTGCTTAGTCATTTCACCTAAGGGTTTCACCTAGGCCTTACGAATGGTCTTATGCATGGTTCCTTTAGCATTGACCCGAACTTTAATTTAGTCGCATTCTGTTGATGACAAACAATTACTTCTAACTGGTCCTAGAATTGAAAAGTTACATAATATAGGACATAATCACATAAATTAACAAATTTCACCTGGCACCACGAGACACTTTGATCAGAAAATCAAACATATACAAACACTTGATACCATTATAAAAAATAAATACTATATAGAAATTGACCTTACAATTTGGATATATAAGATGGGAAAATTAGAATTAGGGTTAAAGAAACTGATTTGGGGAAATTAATTTGGGAAGAGAGAGCTTTGTAATCTAATGTACATACTTTATATATATATATATATATATATATATATATATATACAAACAACCCATTTATCAACAGAAAGAATAGCCATTTGTTGAGTATTAAACCATATGGGACATACTTTATCAACAAATTATGATGTAGCAGCAACTTTGAATTCTGTAGCAACCAGATTTATCATGAGACTTACAGGTTTCAAAGGATAAAGATAACAAAAGGCATTAAATCAAAAGGCATTAACAAGCTTGAATTCGTCATACAATTTCTTACAAATTCCACATAAGAGTGTTTATAGGCCAAAACCAATATTAGTACCAACCAACATTCCTAGACAAACTATCACTGGATCAGACATCTCAACCCCCACCTTAGTATTCATCCACAACGCTCAACCGCAACAATCCATCCTCGTTGTAGCCTTTGCCAATAACCTTGCTATCTTTCTTAATGATGATTTCCCCTCCTTCCCCAGAATATATGCTGAGACCATTTTCAGGAAATTTATGAAGTGATAAGAGACACTTCTTGATTGTTGGCATGTGAAAAACATTTGTAAGAGTCAGAATCTTTCCCGTAGTGAACTGAAGCTTCACTGTCCCAGTCCCAGCCACCTCAACATGTTCATTGTTATCCAAAATCACCTCATGACCACTCCATGCTTGGTAGTCCATAAACATGTCCCTAGAGTTACAAACATGAACTGTGCATCTAGAAGATAAATACCAGCCTCGACGCCTCAGGTTGGATAAATATGGGTCCTCATTGTCCGGAAACAAGCTTATTTTTTCTTTGTGCACCACTTTTTCTGGTCCTTCAATGATGCTCAACCGATACGATCCACCCTGTTTGTATCCTTTTCCCATAATCTCATCACTCTTCTTAATGACGACTTCCCCACCCCCAAAAACCATGCTGAATCCGTTACCATCAAGCTCACTGACAGATACAAGACACTTGTTGATTTTGGGTGCATGACAAACATTAGAAAGAGTTAAAACCTTGCCTGTGGTGAATTGAACCAACACTGTACCAATACCAACCACTTTAACAGAGTCATTTTCAGAAAAATTCACCTGTTCATCACTCACAGGGTGGTAGTCAACAAACATTTCTCTAGAGTTGCACATGTGCAAGTTTGTTTTAGTGTTCAAATACCAGCCCTGAGCCCACGGGTTGTTGTCCTCATCGAGGTGATCAGTCACATTCATTGAGCCCATTGTTTCCCTGAGCATATCAATCCCACCTGTACTTCCCTGACTCATGTTCAGCGTCGCCGTCATCAGATATACTCCTCCAACAACGGATCCTTTTCCCAAAATTTCGTCACCCTTCATAATAATGGCACCATCACGCCCAAAAAGAAAATTCACGCCGGTCTTACAAAGTTGAGAGACGGATAAAATCATATTGGAATCAATATCTTTTTACACCTATTGGCATCACAAACCATAATCTTCAAATCATCAACTGTGACATAAAATGGAAGCAGCTAGATCCGCCCCAGTCATACAGTATGTTTTAAATAAATGACGTTCGTTTTTGGAAAGTAAATGAGAATCATATGTAAATAACTAAAATCCTTGATCTATATATAGCACCTATGTGCAATAGAGGAACTAGTTATTGAGAGGAGCGTGGAGACGATGGAAGACTGGGGCAAGAGACCAGGGCACGCAAGACGTGCAGAGAGTATGTGGAAGGCGGCGACGCGGCACGAACGAGAGGCAGCACAGAGAGGCTAGGTCGGGAAGCACCGCAGTACTCCGAGGCGACTCATCGGTGAGTCTACAAGACAGTTGCGAACCAGCCTGCCCAGCGCGCCGACGGTCCGAGCGATCGACCGGCGAGCGGTTAAGAGACTCCCCCGCTATGAAAGGTTATGCCCTCGGATAAGCCCGAGCATACTGGCTATGGTAGCATCGATTCTGCATGCGGGACGTCGCCAAGGGGCCGCTCAGAAAGAGCACCGAGGGGGGACAGAAAAAACACCCTATGATCCACAACAGATGTGGAGCGCCTCGATAGACACCTCAGAGCTTACGACACAAGTCGCCAAACTCTAATAGCGCACAGTCTATCCAATCACCGCAACTTCTAACGGCGATAGTGGGCTAGTGCCGCACTAAGAGCGTGCTTTCAGGAGTAAAGAGCTTACAGGCTAACTGAGAATTGATAGGACCATACGCACACATAGGTGATGCTTGTTACGAATAGTTTCGGATATAAACTATAGCGGGCGCCTAACAAACTTGCTGTATACACGCCCCGAGCATGCACATCACATTTTGTAGAAAAAAGACAGATGCCGATCAAATGCATATCTAACATATGAGAATGTAAGTCGGTATGAACCTCGAATATTCAAAGTAGCTGTGCGAAAAACGTCTACCCAATCCAACAAAATATACTCAAGTCTAATGCCCGCCGTCCGTCTAAGTTGGTCCATACAAAGATCTATGACCAACGAGCATTAGCAAAACCATTAATCAAAAACAAAAATCTACACCTAAAAAAAAAAAAAAAAAAAAAATAACCGCATGCCATTCTGCTCTTACCATTCCTCATGTAAAACAAGTTCTTACCATGACAACTATAAACCTGCGATCCTATTCCCATTGCAAGATTCTACTTATGCTACTACTCTTACCAAAAATTCTATAAATAATTCGACCTTATATTTGAAATTTCATAACATATGGTAAGTTTTAGCATACATCAAACCATTAAAACAGGTATTTATCATGGTTTATATACATCATTTGTCAAACATACATAATAACAGTTCCAACATAACACGGAGCTCATGAAACTTGTCAAGCAATCTCAGCCCTATCTTTGCTCACTAAACAAGACTTCAAAGAATTTCATATCACATTATGTAACAATGTTCTACGCGTAAGTACACACACGAAAGTTTGTTGAAAATTTGTAGGACCAAAATGTAAAAATATTCTAAGAATGGGGTCAAAACATATATTATGGGAACTTTTGGGGGTTAAGTGTTTTTTAAAGAGATAATGTCTTGCCTTCTCATTAATCTGCCAAACATTTATCACGGTACATTTCTATCAGGCTAATGTGACTAACCATGGATTTGGTTCAGAAATACGCACAAGGATATATATACGATATATACATAAACATGATCTACATATAGAAGATATACATTATCTTCATAATCTTAAAACTTACCGTTTGTAAAAGTATTAAACTTGTCACGAATCACTATAATATTGAACCAATTTCGCAACCTTTTATACAAGTATATGTATCCAATGGCTCTTTATCTGCAACTGAAGGATATTTTTACTAACGCAAACTTTTCATGTCATCAAAATCACGCCACATTACTGGTTTACATGTCAACTACATCAAACAGTAAACAAAAAAAAATGGTTTTACACACATACGAAAACAAGTTTTAAAGTCGGATACATACGGTTACGAAAACCAAAAAAAGTAGATAACTATCACTCCATCAAAATCAATGTCACATCATTAGTTTACATGTCAAATGCATCGAACAGTAGGACAAGAAATTTAAAAATAGTTTTATACACATATGAAAGCAAGTCTTAAAATGTATTACATACTTTTATTAAACATGACAAGTTGGTTACATACAAAACCCTGAGCCCAAATTTTGGCAACCAAAGACTCTAAAAATAACCTTAAATCCTAGAAAAAGAATCAGTAATTGGGACCACACGTGTCTTTCACCTTGTTTAGAGCGTTTGTAATGGTGTCCAAGGTGGACGACATCAAAGCCAATGACCCCGGCGTTGTGGGGTCGTCCGTTACAAGAATTGCATCGAAGCCGTGTCGTTGGGCCGACATCCTTGTATGGACGCCTAGTTGACGCGGGGTCCAATTTTTGGGTTATCACTTCCCCATTTGTATTTGAGTGATGCTAATGTGTGACATTACTAATGCCCTTACCTATCAACAACGTTTGGTGCATCAATATGTAAAAATGGTTGTATATCAAACATGTGTCGGCACAAAATAACCTAGCAAATTATATAAAAATAGGGGACCATTTTAATTCCTTAAACCCTAATGAATAGGAATCATATACAGTAATAATGAAGATCCGGGGACCAATTTTTTTAACAATTTAAAAACTACGATTCCCAATATTCCCTTTCGTTTTCTAACACATTTATTTTATCTACTTATTTATACTAATTAACTAACCAAAATACTAAACTTGATTAATGTGAAGCATCGAAAAAAAAGTACAAGTAAAAATACAAGATAAATTACAAGTGTTGAATATTTACCTTTGACTTCGATTGAAGGAATGCTTTCCGTTTGTCTCTCACACACAGACACGCTTGCGAATATGGAAGACGAGGAGGAGGAGGAGGAGGGGTTGAATAACTTCTCGATTTATTTCCGTTTCTCTTTCCCTCCTCCTGATTTAGTACAGTAAAAACAGGGAGGGGTAAATGTGTATATACAACAAAGTTAAAGGGTCAAAGTATAAATAAAAAAGAACTAATCCATTTGACATATGTATCATCAATTTTCTCTCTCTTACTATTTACCATTAATCATGTAATTTGTCATTAACTTAGGCCTATATATAGGCACACCAATTAGGCATATATATCATTATTATAACTTCAATATTTTGTTTATCATATAAAGGTATAATTTATAATAATTTAATTATATTGAGAAATTTGTGTTAAATATTGTATTATAATATTGTTTGACCGAATAACACGGAGCTCATGAAACTTGTCAAGCAATCTCAGCCCTATCTTTGCTCACTAAACAAGACTTCAAAGAATTTCATATCACATTATGTAACAATGTTCTACGCGTAAGTACACACACGAAAGTTTGTTGAAAATTTGTAGGACCAAAATGTAAAAATATTCTAAGAATGGGGTCAAAACATATATTATGGGAACTTTTGGGGGTTAAGTGTTTTTTAAAGAGATAATGTCTTGCCTTCTCATTAATCTGCCAAACATTTATCACGGTACATTTCTATCAGGCTAATGTGACTAACCATGGATTTGGTTCAGAAATACGCACAAGGATATATATACGATATATACATAAACATGATCTACATATAGAAGATATACATTATCTTCATAATCTTAAAACTTACCGTTTGTAAAAGTATTAAACTTGTCACGAATCACTATAATATTGAACCAATTTCGCAACCTTTTATACAAGTATATGTATCCAATGGCTCTTTATCTGCAACTGAAGGATATTTTTACTAACGCAAACTTTTCATGTCATCAAAATCACGCCACATTACTGGTTTACATGTCAACTACATCAAACAGTAAACAAAAAAAAATGGTTTTACACACATACGAAAACAAGTTTTAAAGTCGGATACATACGGTTACGAAAACCAAAAAAAGTAGATAACTATCACTCCATCAAAATCAATGTCACATCATTAGTTTACATGTCAAATGCATCGAACAGTAGGACAAGAAATTTAAAAATAGTTTTATACACATATGAAAGCAAGTCTTAAAATGTATTACATACTTTTATTAAACATGACAAGTTGGTTACATACAAAACCCTGAGCCCAAATTTTGGCAACCAAAGACTCTAAAAATAACCTTAAATCCTAGAAAAAGAATCAGTAATTGGGACCACACGCGTCTTGCACGTTGTTTAGAGCGTTTGTAATGGTGTACAAGGTGGAGGACATTGAAGCCAATGACCCCGGCGTTGTGGGGTCGTCCGTTACAAGAATTGCATCGAAGCCGTGTCGTTGGGCCGACATCCTTGTATGGACGCCTAGTTGACGCGGGGTCCAATTTTTGGGTTATCACTCCCCATTTATTTGAGTGATGCTAATGTGTGACATTACTAATGCCCTTACCTATCAACAACGTTTGGTGCATCAATATGTAAAAATGGTTGTATATCAAACATGTGTCGGCACAAAATAACCTAGCAAATTATATAAAAATAGGGGACCATTTTAATTCCTTAAACCCTAATGAATAGGAATCATATACAGTAATAATGAAGATCCGGGGACCAATTTTTTTAACAATTTAAAAACTACGATTCCCAATATTCCCTTTCGTTTTCTAACACATTTATTTTATCTACTTATTTATACTAATTAACTAACCAAAATACTAAACTTGATTAATGTGAAGCATCGAAAAAAAAGTACAAGTAAAAATACAAGATAAATTACAAGTGTTGAATATTTACCTTTGACTTCGATTGAAGGAATGCTTTCCGTTTGTCTCTCACACACAGACACGCTTGCGAATATGGAAGACGAGGAGGAGGAGGAGGAGGGGTTGAATAACTTCTCGATTTATTTCCGTTTTTCTTTCCCTCCTCCTGATTTAGTACAGTAAAAACAGGGAGGGGTAAATGTGTATATACAACAAAGTTAAAGGGTCAAAGTATAAATAAAAAAGAACTAATCCATTTGACATATGTATCATCAATTTTCTCTCTCTTACTATTTACCATTAATCATGTAATTTGTCATTAACTTAGGCCTATATATAGGCACACCAATTAGGCATATATATCATTATTATAACTTCAATATTTTGTTTATCATATAAAGGTATAATTTATAATAATTTAATTATATTGAGAAATTTGTGTTAAATATTTGTATTACTAATAATTGTTTGACAGAATACACTTTATTGATATTTTTTTTTTACATTAAACACTATTCCCTTTTTAATACAATTAACCATCAATATCTCAATTTGAAACTACTTGTTCCATGGATTCTGTTATTATAAAAGGTTTATTGTCAAAGAAAAAAAAGATTATTAAAAAAAAAGCCATCGTATATTTTCATGTTCTATGTTTATAAATTAAACATATGAAACACAGTGTATTTATTGATCGATGAAGAGGTTAAAGAAAAGGTATATATACTAATCATCGTTAATTCGTTATCACGCCAACTCGACAACATATTTAAGCATTGTAATTAATGTACATACTTGACGGCAAATAATGTTCAAAAAAAGAACATACTTGACAGCAAATATATAAAAAAGTAACTCATTTACTATTACACCCTATGTAGTTTTTCAGAAAACAGAAACAATAGCCTTTCTTAAGTATTTTAAACCATTTGGGACATATTTCATCAGCAAATGATATAACCATAACTTTGAATTCTATAGCAACCAGATTTATCATCAAACTTACCGATTTCAAAGCATAAAGAAACAAAAGGCAATAAATTAAAAGGCTTCGCCAGACAACTTCTTACAAATCCTGATTAGTTTCTACGAAACCATAGAGTTTTTATAGGCCAAAAGTCTAGAACCAACATTCCAAGACAAACTATCATTCGATAACGTCTCGATCCCCACCTTAACGTTCATCGACGGCACTCAACTGCATCAATCCATCCTCGTTGTGCACCACTTTCCCTCAGATTTTGGGTCTTGTCCTTCAATGATGCTCAACCGATACAATCCACCCTGTTTGTATCCTTTTCCCATAATCTCATCACTCTTCTTAATGACGACTTCCCCACCCCCAAAAACCATGCTAAATCCATCACCATCAAGCTCACTGACAGACGCAAGACATTTGTTGATTTTGGGTGCATGACAAACATTAGAAAGAGTTAAAACCTTGCCTGTGGTGAATCACCGTACCAATACCAACCACTTTAACAGAGTCATTTTCGGAAAAAATCACCTGTTCATCACTTACAGGGCGGTAGTCCACAAACATTTCTCTAGAGTTGCACATGTGTAAGTTTGTTTTAGTGTTCAAATACCAGCCTCGAGCCCACGGGTTATTGTCCTCTTCAAGGCCATCAGTCACAGTCATCAAGCCCATTGTTTCCCTGTGCATATCAATCCCACCTGCACATTCTTCAATTATGCTCAGCCTATATATTCCTCCATCAATGTATCCTTTTCCCACAATTTCTTCACCCTTCATAATAACGGCTCCCTCACCCCCAAAAAGAATGATGACGCCGATCTTACAAAGTTTTGAGACGGATATGCAACATTTCTTTGCTATGGGAATGTGAAAAACATTTGAGAGGGTCAAAACCTTGCCCGTAGTAAGTCGAAGCATCACTGTACCAATTCCGACCACATCAACATGAGTATTGGTGTCCTCCAAAATCATCTCATGACCACTCAATGGTTGGTACTCAATAAACATGTCTCTAGAGTTGCAGGTATGAACTGAGCATCTAGACAACAAGTACCAGCTTCAAATAAGACTGGGTCTTCCCTAGTAAGAAATCCTATTGTTTCATTTACCACCACTTTCCCAGTCTTGGTTTCAGATTTTCTGTCATCGCACTCCTGAACAAAATGTCCTGTCTCTCCACATCCGTAACAAGTCCCTGTCATCTTGGGATTTGAATTTTTACCCATAACAGCTTAACCTGTTAAGTACAAGGGGAAAAAAAGATACGGATGTTTAGAATGTGAATCAGTATCAAAATTAAGAAACATTCACTTACAACAGGGAAGCAATAGTGAGGGAAGACACCAAACACGAAAACAAAGATTTAGTAGCTACATATTAAAAAGCATGAAAAAACTGATACTTCAAAAGCATGGCTTCATCCAATAGAATGCTCTAAGCAGGAGGTTTTAAGTATTATAATAATAATATACTATAAGTGATCGACTTTCAACTCATGACTTGTTTTCCTCTTAGTAACTTTTACTCATTCGACAAGCTTACAAATTTCTCCATTCGTTTTGTTATCTCTTACACTTCTCTATTTTTCTCGCACAAAGCCTCAACATCTTTTCATGGCTACTGGTCTCTCAAACCATAACGTTTTACACACAGATTACTGTTATGAAGATCTGATGAATCTTCATTCATCAACTGTGACATAAAATGGAAGCAGTTAAATCTGCCCATGGATATACAATATGTCCTAAATGAATGATACTTGTTTCTGAAAAGTTCAAAAAACACATGAAAATCATAATCACGTGTAAACCAGTAAAATTTTTAGTCTAAATATAACTCCTATACGATTCAGTATTTAGAACAACTACAGAACTAGGTACACATATGTCAGTGTGAAAGTGGAAGCATCTATCTAACGAATTTCTGACGAATCGTGCCTGGTGCTTTTGCCAACTCTTCTAGCTCTAACCGTCTCTGTAGTCTGTACTCATAATGATTCTCATACCTCTACGGCTGCTATTGAGCAGTTACTTTCTTAGAATGTAAGGTTTAACATAGTTTGGGAAGACTTAAGCCCAGATAAGTACTGCTTTCATCCAACAAGTCAATCATTTTGAATTTTGAAAGAAAAAATAATATGCAGATGACACGAACCCATCCCATAATAGGCTCGCATCAAGCCATAAGCTAAGTGTAGAACTCACTCCCAAAAGCTAGCTCAAAGGAGGAGGGGACACCTTGACTTATAAACCACCAACCAATCCCATACTTGACCGATGTGGGATCATATCAATACCCCATCCTTTGAAGAGCCAACGTCCTCGTTGGTCACGGCTATGTTGGTCACGGTTGGCACCCTTCTCCTTGGGTCCAAGCCACCACTCCATAGGTCACCACTCCGAGTGTTGGAACCTCGAAAGGTAGGGCTGGCTCTGATACCAATGATACGAACCCATCCCATAATAGGCTCGCATCAAGCCATAAGCTAAGTGTAGAACTCACTCCCAAAAGCTAGCTCAAAGGAGGAGGGGACACCTTGACTTATAAACCACCAACCAATCCCATACTTGGCCGATGTGGGATCATATCAGCAGGCTACATATATCGATGTTGTAAAACCTTTACGATTCCTCAGCTCAGCTCCACCTAGCAATAACTAGAATGCCATTATACTCTTAACCCTTACGATTCCTCAGCTCAGCTCCACCTAGCAATAACTAGAATGCCATTATACTCTTAACCCTTACGATTCCTCATGTATAACACGTTACGACCTTCCCATGATACAGCTATAGTCCCCGTGATCCAATTCCCACTGAAAGACTCTACTTAAGCTACATTTGTCGTGCTTATCAAATAATCATATGTTTTCGTATCATGATAACCTACGCTGAATTCAAACAGCTATTTATCATACTATACATCATCACTTGTCAGGTATACAAATACCACTTCCAACATCACATGTAACCCGTGAAACTCATCTAGTGATCTCAACCTTGTCTTGTGTCGCTAAACAGAACTCTAGTCCTAGAGATATACCCGAATTACATATCTATATGTTAGTACCAAAATGAAGATTGGTTAAAATTTTGTAGTACCAAAATATAAGAATATACTCAATATATATAGGTCAATACATATATTATAGGAACTTTTGGGGGTTAAGTGAAGGGGCAGACCCAGGGTGCATGTAAAGGACATAACTTTTCTTCGCATAGTGTAAATTTTGTCAAAAAAATATGTTGTTTTTATAAAAGGGTTAAGTATCCCGGAATGTAAGTAACTTTGCAACTTTTTCTATTGTATGTAAGTATCAAAATTTTTGTACATTTTATGTAAGTATTTTGCTAAATTGAACGATCAATGTAAAAATGTATACGTGCAACCATATGAGCTGTCCACGTAGAAGTTTTTGATTGGTCAACGTAAAAATTTTACATTAAGTGTTCAATTTAGCGAGATACTTACATAAAATGTACAAATTTTTTGATACTTACATACAATAGAAAAAATTGCAAAGTTACTTACACTCCGGGATACTAAACCCTTTATAAAATGCACTAGGTCCAATGGAAAAACGAACCAGGTCTAAATATTTCATAAACCCGGTAGCATTTAAACCTGAATCACCCACTTTTGAAGTGTTTTGGAATGTGATAAAGCCCCGTCTTCTCATTGATCAGTAAAATACTTACCATAAGTACATTTCTACAAATTAGGCTACTTTTATTGACTAACATACAAGTATTCAGTCACAGGAATTAGTGTGGAATACAATCAAGGAAATACATGATATACTTGTAAACATGGAGATAATCTACACATGTATCACCCATTTCTAAATCTGTATCAGTAACCTGTCCCGCAACAGCCATATTAGTAAGTTATCAGGTCACCAAAATCGGCGTCACTTAACTCATTAACTAGTCAACTACGTCAAACACAAAATAAATAAATAAACGCTCTATATAAATGCAACTGATAATTCAAAAGGATGGCTTTGTCTAACAAAATATAGTATGTTCGAGGTTTTAAGCATTATAATACACCGATAAGTGACTTTCAACAGAAATTTCTCCCTTGGTATGACTTGTTATTAACTTTACTCATTCAAAAGGTTTTCATATTTCTCCAATTCTTATTCCTTCTTGCACTTCTTTTTTTCTGCACGAAGCATCAATATCTTTTTACACCTATTAGTGTCCCAAACCATAACCTTTTACACACAAATTACTGCTATAAAGAAATCTTCAACTGTGATTGATATGTCGTATTTTATACCCATTTTCCACTAAGTATTTAGTCACTTTTGCATGATTTGTGAGTCGTTTTCGTATACATTTGGTGCGTTTATGGTGTTTGTTAGTGTTTCAGGCTACTGACAGGTACTTGAGCGTATTTCTGGAAGAAACGACATTTTTGAGGCAAAAGAAGTGTTTACAGAAGTTGTACGAGTCCCGAGGCTGCATTTGTTATAAAGTCAACAAAAGTCAAAACTGGAAAATTGCCAATTGCGCCGCAACCAGAAAACAGAAGAATTAGTTGCGCCGCAACTATCTTAATTGCGCCGCAATGCCTTCAGTTCCCAGCCAGCTCCAGTCAACGAAAGTCAAATAGTCAACAGCAGTCATACCTGGTTGCGCCGCAACCAGTTAGTTGCGCCGCAACTGGGGGCCGGATCTGAGCAAATTTTAGGGTTACTATATAAGCTTGCAAAAACATTCTTTTGAAAAACCTTACTTTCTCCAGCCGAATTTTGCATCTTTAGAGGAGGATTTTCATCAGTTTATTCATCTTTGAAGATCAAGAACACGATTGGATTATTTCATCATTCCGTATTCAATTTTTAGTCATTCTGTGAACGATTTCAACATTCGGTACAATATGTCTTCATATATTATTGTTTGTTTTTATCTTTTCACTATGAGAGGCTAAATCCCTCAGCACCCGCTTGGGTAGTGAACATGTCATAGGGTTGTTTGATGTTACTTGCAATTGTTGAACGAGATTTTCATGTTTAATCGAAGATCCACATTTATTTGAGTTTAAATATTGTTTTTATCTTTTATATTTATTGATTGATAATTGTAATTAGAAGTTCGAGAGAAATCTATGTCATTATCAATTGGTTTATGAAACGGTTAATCGGTCTATAATTAACCTAAAGTCGTTGGAGTTCGGGAGAAACTAGCGATAAAGATTTTAAACAATTAAATTCATTTTGAGTGTGTAAACGTCTATGATAGAGGGATCTGATTAGGCGAATAAGCAGTTCGAGAGAAAGCTTTCAAAGATTAAATCATAAAATCAACTTAGGTTCTTAATGCTTAATTGTTTTGAGTAGAAATTATTCGCGGAAGCGATAACTATATTTCGAGCAATTAAAGTTTCAAGTATAATGTGAGTTCATCTTGATTACCTTTTAAGTCGTTCAACAATGCAAGTAATGTTTAGGCCCGATGATTGACCTGTAAGCTGATCCAAGTAGGTGCCCCTTTTTAATATTATTGTCATAAAATCATTTTTACTTTCGTCTTCCGATGAATCCTGCCCCGGTCATACCGGATTTAATTTATTTACTTTTACTTTTTGCAAAGTGACAATTCGGTCACAAAACCCCCTTTTACTTGAATTACTTTATTTTAACAATTACTTACTATAGTCCTTGTGATCGACCTCGGATTTACCGAATTTACTATACTGCATGCGATCAGGTTCACTGTCTGTGAGTGTGTTGTAGTCAGTCTTTTGGTAGTTCGTGTTTATAAATTTTATTACTCGATTTCACACATCAAGTTTTTGGCGCCGCTGCCGGGGACTTTTGTTTAGTAATTGTTTAATTTTGTAGTTCGACCCTTTCTCGCATTCAGTTGTGAGGAAGTTAATTGCTTTCTTAGATTAGCGTAATTTAGTGTTAATTTTTTTTATTTAGTTCTAGTCCATTTTATTGTTTAGTTTTTCTTTTCCATTTGTGCTTTTCACG
Source organism: Erigeron breviscapus (assembly GCA_034093135.1). Classification (NCBI taxonomy): domain Eukaryota; kingdom Viridiplantae; phylum Streptophyta; class Magnoliopsida; order Asterales; family Asteraceae; genus Erigeron; species Erigeron breviscapus. Next base: position 151,268,440 of record CM067170.1, on the reverse strand, counting down.
GGGTGTGCTAGTGTTTGTTTTGTAGTATTAGCGTCACCTATGGCCGATCTAGACTATGAGTTGGAGGGAGAATATCCGGACGAGATTCGGTACTTTAAGCAATTACCCAACGAAACTTGGTATGAAGCATGGTTGAGGATTAGATATGTAGTTGATAAGTTAAACACGAACAACGTTTTCGTTTGTGAACTTGTTAGGTTTTATTTGCGTGGGCTAGATAACGAATCCTACGATACTCTAAGCGAAGAATTCTTAGGGATGAATACCGACGGAGTATTTGATTATTTGGAAGAATTTGATCAATCTGAGGAATTGGTGTATGTGCCCAAAAATAATGCAATGTGGCAAGAAGAGTATGAGACTTCAGAAGAGAATGAAACAACAGAAGCTTATGATCTCTTGGAAAATGAATCTCATACCCAACCTCCTGAAAGCCAAAAATATCCAGAGATTCAGGATTCCATTCAAATCTTGAACACTGCTGCAATGGAGGAACCACATGTGTCTCTTCCGAAATCTGACTTTGGTGAAGTGATAATGGAAGAACTGAAAGAAGAATTCATGGAATCGGGCGATGGTGTTAGTAAGATAGTGGCACAAGAGCTAGAATCATGTCCACAACTTTTCATTGGAGTTGACTCGAAAGAAGATGATTATCGGTTCACTCATTCGGAACAAAATGAACTACCACTTATTAGCAATGAGCCAGTGATTGAAGTTGTTGATTTGGAGATTTGTTCCTCCTTCCTTGGTAAGGTATGTGATGTTTCTTATGATGATACAAATGTTGCTAACTATATCTTGCAGGATTTGGAGGACGAAGTCATTATCGACTTGGATGAGGAGTTGGTAACTGGTCCAACAAAGAGGATTGAGCTTGAACACACCAAAATGGATGAATTACCGACAGTTCAAGCATATTTTCAACTGGTGAGCAAAAAGAGGAAGCTAGAGGGAGCATCGGCTACTTTTCTCATTGATAAGTGCTTAATTATCTCTCAAGAGAGTCGTTTTTATACTTCGGGTAACCCAATATTGTTTGAGTATAATAAACGGCGATGGGTAGGAAACTCGGTTTTTAAAATAGATATGATAAATCATGTGAGGAGAGATTTTGAAAAGGTGAATTTTAAAGATTGGGTAATGATAAAAGTTAAGTTCACAAATTTTTCACCCTACTCGTGTAGGCCACCAGACTTTTGTGTAGGTGATGTTGATGATTGGATTCTGACAAAGGTGAAAGGTAATTGTTTTTCACCATTTAAGGGTAGACCGCCCAACACTTTAAGTGTGGGGGCATCAGAGACCCCACCATGGTAATTATTCGGGGTAGGAGTCTAGCTAACGACTCGTAAATAAATTAAGCGCTTCTCGGGAGGCAACCCGTGTCTTCTATTTTGTTATTTATATTTTAATTTTGCATTTTTCTTTTTGTGTGTGTGTTTTTGAATAAACTCTTGATGATGGTTGGGGTTTTGCTAGTTGATTGGTATTCCTGTTATCCGTTAATCGTGTGTTCATGTTGAATAGCAAGTTTGTCATATGCATATGCTGGCAGTAAGTTCAGCGCAATTGTTAGGTCCAGATTTACTGGACTCGCTCCAGACTCGACTACTGGAGCCTTACTGAAGATCTGTCCAGAAATGGTATATTACTGGACCTACTCCAGACTTGGAATCTGGAGTCCCTCTAAGGATTTGTTCAGAAATAATGGAAGACCAGTGAGCAAATACTTGTATAGGAAATCTGGAGTATTCTCCAGATTAGCTCACTGGACTTCACCCCAGTCCAGATCTACTCTACTGAAGACGTTCTCACTGAAGTCAAAGACTGAAGTCAGAATAAAGAAGACTGACAAATGGCGTAGTCCACTGGAAGTCTTACCAGATCTGTACACTGGAGGATTGTCAGTGTTCTAGACCTTACAAGTCTGAACACTGATATCGAGGAATTGACTTTAGCCTTTACACACTTTCCAAGGGACATTCCACTTGTTCTTTACCAAAGTTTATACGTGTGTAAAGGTGGTTGGTTAAGAGAATAAAGTCATATTGATGTGACTTTATCCTTGTACCTTAACCAATGCATTTAATGATCTTGTCGGTTCATTAAATGCATGCAACCATATTTGTACGGCACAATTTCACTGGTGAAATTGTTTGCCTATAAATACAAAGTCATTTCTTCGTTAAAATTACTTTTAGCATAAAAGGTGAATTTGTCTAAATACTCTCGATCTTAAACAGGGATACTTCACAACTTTAAGTATCTCGATCCAAAGAGTTTATTTGGCAAATATAGATCACTTGTAATTCATAGGTTGTTAGGATACTTACATATTTGTATTATCTTGATTCCGCACAACCTTGTATTTTATTTAACATCATAAATAAAATACACTTGAAAATATTACATTGTGTTCCACCTTTATTTTACTGCTTTTAGTCTTGTATTACTTTATTTATATACTTGCATTTATATTCAAGTAATACTAGTCCATTCTAGTGATTATTAGACTTGTTGTATTTTACACTTATGGGTTTAACCATCTCGTATTTGGGACCTCACAATTGGTATCAGAGCAGAAGGCTAAACATTGCCTAAATCTGTTTCTTTGATGGCCAACTCAGAAAATACTCAAGGAAATTTTAATTTTGGTCCTGGTCCTAATGCTAATGCTAATGATCAAAATAATCAAAATAATGAACCACCTGTTAACACTAATCCACCACCTCCTCCTCCTACTCCTGCTTCTCCACATGTGCATGTGCACTATTCAAATAATCCTGTTCCTAAATTCAGTGGGAATAGCGATGAATTTGGTACGTGGAAAGCTAGGATGATATTACATATCACTGGTATTGAGAGGAACATGATGAAAATTTTAAATGAAGGACCTTATGTTCCCACATCACCTCTCAATGCTCTTCTTGATCCTACTGGTTCTAGAAGAGGTCGGGAAAAGAGGGAGGAACATTGGTCAGAAGAGGAGAGGAGATTGGTAAATCTAGATACCCTTCTCAAAAACATGATCCTCGGGGCCATTCCAGAAACCCTAATTCCCACACTAGTTCTTTTTCCTAGTGCTAAAACCATGTGGGATGAACTTTTAAACCAGCATGAAGGAGGAGATGACACCATTGTCACCAGAAAGGTCTCCTTAAACAAGAGGTATGAGTCATTTTTTGCTCAACCTAATGAGTCTCTCACTGGTACTTACACCAGATTTATGAGTATCATAAACCAGTTGAGAGGTCTCGGGGTTGAAAAAGATAAGGATATACTTCTGGAGAAATTTTGTGATATTCTGCCCACCAAATGGTCTCACATGATCCTGGTCTTACGACAAGGTAAAACTCTGCACACTCATACTCTTTCAACTTTATATGGAGCCTTCAGGTATACTGAAGAAAATCAGGCTCAAAGAGTTGTGGCAGAACAAGATGCTTATAACCATGCCTCCAGTAGTCCTATTGTGGTTAGTCATACTGAACCACAAAGTACAGCACTGATATCTTCCGAGAATGTATTTTCTATGAAGAAGATGGTGTCTGAACTCATGGATTCTGGAGAATCCAGTCAAATCTCTCCAGACTGTTGTGATGAAACTGATGATGATGACTTTGTTGCAATGATTGCTAAAACGTTTAACCGTTTCAAAGCAAGAGCAAATAGGCCATCTGGACATTTTAATTTTGGTCCTGGTCCTAATGCTAATGCTAATGATCAAAATAATCAAAATAATGAACCACCTGTTAACACTAATCCACCACCTCCTCCTCCTACTCCTGCTTCTCCACATGTGCATGTGCACTATTCAAATAATCCTGTTCCTAAATTCAGTGGGAATAGCGATGAATTTGGTACGTGGAAAGCTAGGATGATATTACATATCACTGGTATTGAGAGGAACATGATGAAAATTTTAAATGAAGGACCTTATGTTCCCACATCACCTCTCAATGCTCTTCTTGATCCTACTGGTTCTAGAAGAGGTCGGGAAAAGAGGGAGGAACATTGGTCAGAAGAGGAGAGGAGATTGGTAAATCTAGATACCCTTCTCAAAAACATGATCCTCGGGGCCATTCCAGAAACCCTAATTCCCACACTAGTTCTTTTTCCTAGTGCTAAAACCATGTGGGATGAACTTTTAAACCAGCATGAAGGAGGAGATGACACCATTGTCACCAGAAAGGTCTCCTTAAACAAGAGGTATGAGTCATTTTTTGCTCAACCTAATGAGTCTCTCACTGGTACTTACACCAGATTTATGAGTATCATAAACCAGTTGAGAGGTCTCGGGGTTGAAAAAGATAAGGATATACTTCTGGAGAAATTTTGTGATATTCTGCCCACCAAATGGTCTCACATGATCCTGGTCTTACGACAAGGTAAAACTCTGCACACTCATACTCTTTCAACTTTATATGGAGCCTTCAGGTATACTGAAGAAAATCAGGCTCAAAGAGTTGTGGCAGAACAAGATGCTTATAACCATGCCTCCAGTAGTCCTATTGTGGTTAGTCATACTGAACCACAAAGTACAACACTGATATCTTCCGAGAATGTATTTTCTATGAAGAAGATGGTGTCTGAACTCATGGATTCTGGAGAATCCAGTCAAATCTCTCCAGACTGTTGTGATGAAACTGATGATGATGACTTTGTTGCAATGATTGCTAAAACGTTTAACCGTTTCAAAGCAAGAGCAAATAGGCCATCTGGACAATTTGCATCCAGTTCTTCAACTGATAAGACCAATCTGACATGCTTTAAGTGTGGCAGAAAAGGTCATTTCATGAAAGAGTGCAAGTCCAGCCAGTTTGTATCCAAGCCTGGTCCATTCTCTTCAAATAATAAGCCTGATGATAGCTATAAATCTAAATACAAAAAGCTTAAGGCTCAAATTGCTCTCATGGCACAAAATATGGAAAATAATAATAAGTGCATGATTGCAACAACTGAAGAAAATCAAGCTCAAAGAGTTGTGGCAGAACAAGATGCTTATAACCATGCCTCCAATAGTCCTATTGTGGTTAGTCATACTGAACCACAAAGTACAACACTGATATCTTCCGAGAATGTATTTTCTATGAAGAAGATGGTGTCTGAACTCATGGATTCTGGAGAATCCAGTCAAATCTCTCCAGACTGTTGTGATGAAACTGATGATGATGACTTTGTTGCAATGATTGCTAAAACGTTTAACCGTTTCAAAGCAAGAGCAAATAGGCCATCTGGACAATTTGCATCCAGTTCTTCAACTGATAAGACCAATCTGACATGCTTTAAGTGTGGCAGAAAAGGTCATTTCATGAAAGAGTGCAAGTCCAGCCAGTTTGTATCCAAGCCTGGTCCATTCTCTTCAAATAATAAGCCTGATGATAGCTATAAATCTAAATACAAAAAGCTTAAGGCTCAAATTGCTCTCATGGCACAAAATATGGAAAATAATAATAAGTGCATGATTGCAACAACTGAAGAAAATCAAGCTCAAAGAGTTGTGGCAGAACAAGATGCTTATAACCATGCCTCCAATAGTCCTATTGTGGTTAGTCATACTGAACCACAAAGTACAACACTGATATCTTCCGAGAATGTATTTTCTATGAAGAAGATGGTGTCTGAACTCATGGATTCTGGAGAATCCAGTCAAATCTCTCCAGACTGTTGTGATGAAACTGATGATGATGACTTTGTTGCAATGATTGCTAAAACGTTTAACCGTTTCAAAGCAAGAGCAAATAGGCCATCTGGACAATTTGCATCCAGTTCTTCAACTGATAAGACCAATCTGACATGCTTTAAGTGTGGCAGAAAAGGTCATTTCATGAAAGAGTGCAAGTCCAGCCAGTTTGTATCCAAGCCTGGTCCATTCTCTTCAAATAATAAGCCTGATGATAGCTATAAATCTAAATACAAAAAGCTTAAGGCTCAAATTGCTCTCATGGCACAAAATATGGAAAATAATAATAAGTGCATGATTGCAACAACTGAAGATTAAATCATGGCTTGAAACCAGAAAGCCATATGATGCTGGAGTAAATCAATTTCCCACACAAAAACGTGCATATTTGGATGGAAATACTCATGTAGCATCATTAATACCAGTACTTGATCGTTTACCAGAGGGGTTCAGGCCCACCACTGTTTATGATGAGCCTGTAACTCCCAAGGCCAATATTTTCCCAGTTCAATCCCCAGAGGTTAAGACTGGAGCATTCCAGATGACTGCTCCAGTTCAAAAGGTCAATCTGAAGAAACCTTTGCCTCAGACCAATCCCCTACCTAAGCCTAGAACTGGAAAGGCTAAAGTATCATCTGATGAAAATGTTTTGTCAAGGTTAGAGAGCCAGATTAAACTACTGACTCGTCAATTTCAAAGTTTTAATGCAAGATTAAACTTTATTGAGGGTACTTCATCTGGCCCTAGACAAAATACAAAACCTTTTGCAAAGAAAGATAAATCTATTTCTCCAGTTGAGAAAAAGAAAAAGGTTTCAAAACTATCAACCCCAGTGGTCTTTTCAACTAAGACCACTGTTGAAGAAAGTGAACTGAACCAGATTGCCCCAGGGACCTATAAGGGAGGGTCCAGTGAACCCATCAGTCGATGGGTTCCCAAATCTAACTGATAATATCTGGTGGATGTGTAGGGCGATCGTAAGAAATATATCTGGTATCTTGACAGTGCAGCTGGCAGGACGATGACCGGATGTAAGACCCTGCTGGAGGAGTTCACCATTTCTGATGGACCCTCCATTACTTTTGGAAATGATGGTTGTGGAAAGACTGAGGGATACGGTGTTCTGAACAATGGACAAGTCAAGTTCAGACGTGTTGCATTTGTGAATGGTTTGAAATATAACCTGATCAGTGTAAGCCAACTGTGTGATGATGGATATCAAGTTCTATTCAATATTGCTCAGGGTATCGTATTCAACAAGGACTGGAAGGTAGTGTTGATTGCTCCCAGAAAAGGGAATGTGTACGTGCTGGATATGGAAAGCTCTCCTTCTGAGCAGTGTTTCTATACTCAAGCTGATGAAGACACAAACTGGTTATGGCATAAAAGGTTATCCCATTTAAATTTCAAGAATATTAATAAGTTGTCCAGAAAACAACTTGCAGATGGGATACCTTCAGTTTCCTTCAAAAAGGAAAGGCCATGTCCAGGATGTGAGATGGGAAAGCAAAAACGTACCAGTTTCAAGACCAGACAGAATTTCAGCATATCTGAACCTCTTCATATGCTTCATATGGACCTCTTTGGTCCAGTGAATGTTCAGACTCGTGCTGGTAAAAGATACACCCTGGTTATAGTAGATGAATTTTCCAGATATTGTTGGGTTATCTTTCTCAGGTCTAAAAGTGAAGCTGCTACTGAAATCATCAGTCTTATCAAGCAAATTGAGCTCAAGTACAGTCGAAAGGTGTGTCAGTTAAGAAGTGACAATGGAACAGAATTCCAGAATGCAACTCTGGAGTCATTCTGTACTGACACTGGCATCTCCAGAATTTCTCATCAGCCCGCTCTCCAGAACAGAATGGAGTGGTGGAAAGGAAGAATCGAACGCTGATAGAAGCTGCCAGGAGTATGCTTGCTGAATCTGGTCTGTCTACTAGTTTCTGGGCTGAAGCAATTGCTACTGCTTGCCACACCCAGAACCGGTCAGTGTATGTGAAGCGACACAAAAAGACAGCCTACGAAGTCTTAAGAAATAGAAAACCAAATATTGGTTATTTTCACGTTTTTGGATGTCCAGTTTACATCCTGAACGACTCCAGTCAGCTAGGCAAATTTGATGCCAAAGCTGATGAAGGGTATTTCTTAGGCTATTCAGTCATTCGCAAGGCCTTCAGAGTCTACAACAAGAGACTGGAGAAGGTCCATGAGTCAATTCATGTCACATTTGATGAATCAAATGCTGCAATCAACAAGAAGCCAGCCCTTGACACTCCCCCAGTAACTCCAATTGTCTTCTGTGAATCTGATCCTATCAACTACAATAAAGAAGATTTAGAAGACACAGTTTCCAGTCATCCTGATCTGGAACCTGTTCAGAAAAAGAAACGCTCCAGTGGTACTCCATTTTATCCTTCCATTATTTTCAAACTACCCTCTGAAATTAATATTGGATCAGATGTTCGTACTACTCCCCCAGTATCAGTATCAGTTGAAAATATACCAGAAATGTCTTCATATGAAGAATTCTATACTGAACCAGTACTTCAAGAAATACCTTCAAATGAGGAATTTCATGATGCAAATCGTGATTTAAATGAATCAGATGAAGATGCTGAAGTAGTCTGGGAAGATCCTCCTCCTGAAGCAACACCAGAGGAGACTCAACTAAATTCTTGCACTGATATTATTGTCAGTAACAATCCTGGTCAGTACTCCAGATGGACAAAAGCTCATCCTATTGATCAGATCATAGGTGACTCCAGTAGAGGAGTTCAGACCAGAAGAGCCTCCAGTGATCAATGCTTATATGTCAGTTTCTTATCACTGAATGAACCAAAGAAGATTGACGAGGCTATGGAAGATCCAAGCTGGGTGACTGCTATGCAAGAAGAGCTTCACCAGTTTGAAAGGAACAAAGTCTGGTATCTGGTTCTTTTCCCAGTTGGAAAGAAAGAACCAATTGGAACAAGATGGGTCTTCAGGAACAAGGTAGATGAAGATGGCCACGTAATCAGAAACAAGGCCAGACTGGTAGCACAAGGCTACTGCCAGTCAGATGTTGATTTTGATGAATCATTTGCTCCAGTGGCTAGACTTGAAGCGATCAGAATATTTTTAGCATTCGCTGCTTATCATCAGTTCAAGGTCTACCAGATGGATGTAAAGAGTGCTTTCTTGAATGGAAAGCTTGAAGAAGAAGTTTATGTCAGACAACCACCAGGTTTCGTTGATGAAAAGCATCCACATTGGGTATATCATCTGGACAAATCGCTTTATGGCCTCAGACAAGCCCCACGTGCCTGGTATGACACTCTGACTAAACATTTATTGAAAAATGGTTTCAAAAGAGGTGCAATTGACAATACCTTATTTATTCTTCATGAAAAAGGTAATCTGTTAATGGTACAAATTTATGTTGATGATATTATTTTTGGGTCTACTGATGAAAACATGTGCAAGAAATTTTCAAAAATAATGTCAACTGAATATGAAATGAGTTTGATGGGTGAATTAACATTTTTTCTAGGACTCAGTAAAAATGTTTTAAGTTCAGGGGGAATTTATTAATTTATTTTCTCACTGGACAAATTCTTCAGAAAATATTACTGGTACTTTGTAAATGTGTCCCTCTCACTGGTTAGATAGGTTGAAGTGCATGTTTGAGGTGACTTTTTGTCTTCTTGTAAATGTGTCCCTCTCATCTGTCTGCATTAGTCTCTTTCAAAATGGTTTTCACTGGTACTTTACTGGAGTGTCCCTCCAGTGTACCATCAGTGCATGCTTCACTGGACTAATCCACCAGTGATACTGGAGTGTCCAGTCAACCTCCAGATGCATTGATATGTCAGTCATAATATTTTTAATACTTGGTCATTGTGCGTGCCACGTATGCAAAATCTTTTTGAAAAGATATTTATCTTATTATCTACGTGGCATGTAAATTTTTCAAAGAAATGATGGTATTTTTACCTTGGGAAGACAAAAAGTGCAACTTGATACTGTTTGTGGGCTGTAAACCGTCACACATTTATGTGTGATGTGATGTAATTAATGCGGATCTCAGAACCCGATCAAAATTTTATTTGATAACTTCAAATTAACCGTTTGAGTTCCACATTCTCTCTCCTATATATACCCACTTTCAATTTCATTTGCATTTACTTCGAACATATTTACTCCCAAATCCTTTCAAATTCCTTCATTTAATTTCTTCATTCAATTCCAATCATAATCATCTCTCATATTTACTCCATTTCCATTCAATTCTTCATCAAATCTTCATCAAAACCCTAAATATTCAATTTCATCTATATCTATTCATCATAAATGGCTCCTAGACAATCAAACTCTGTATGGTGCATTAACCTTAAATCCAGGGAGAATGTACCATGACTATCTTTGTGAATTCTGGTACACCGCGCAATATAATGATGAAATTTCATCAATTACTTATACTCTCAAGGGAGGTACCAGATCCTTGAGTTTCTCTGTTAGTACACTCAGGTCTGTTCTATAATTGAATTATTTTGAACAGAATGAGTTTCCCATTGAACTTCCCTCTGGCATCAATACAAGGGAAGTGTGCAGACTGATGGGGCACACAGATATTGTGGATGAGCATGGCCAGCTATCCAGAAAGGGAACAGTCTACATAAGCAGACTGTCAGACTCATGGAGATTCTTCTTCACGCATATTGTTGAATGTTTGGGAGGCAGTTCTGGAGGGTTAGACCAGATAAATCAAACTCATCTCCAGATTGCCTACTGCCTCTGGTTTGGACTAAGAGTGGATTTTGCTCATATCCTGTTTGATGATCTGGTAGAGCGCCTTAAAGTGAAAGGTAGAAAAGCCTTTGTTCCATATATCCGTTTTTTCACTTTTGTTTAAAAGCACTCTGGGAGACCAGTACGATTATGAAACTACTCACTTTTCTGTGAGTGAGTATATGAGGGATCTGACCAACCTAAGATCTCCACTGAATGAGGTAGATATTCCTCAGACCATGCTCTCTTTTCAAAGGGAAGAAGTAGAAGTGGCTCCAGGTAGAGGTCAAGTTGGTGAAGGACCCTCTGGTGACCAAGATGTTCAAATTATCGAAGCTGTACAACCCATAAGACAAGTGGCTCCTGAAGGTCAACAACCAAATGTTGAACCTTCCAGACGACCAAGATCAAATAGGCGTCTAATGAGAGCTGGAGTTCAGGTGAATCCAGCAAGACATCCTGGTGATGTTATGAATGTAGATGGGTCTCCAATTTTTGAACCAGAAGAGAATGTTGAACAAGTTGAAAATGTACAAGTTGTTGAACAGACAGAGGATGTTGTACAGGCTGTTGAGCAGATAGAGATTGTACAGACTGATGAGCAGGTAGAACAAGTTGTTCAGGCTGATGAACAAGTAACTGGTGAGCAAGATGCTCAGATTGATCTGAATGTAGAAGCTGGTGAACCGACTGGTGATCAGACTGTTGGTGAAACTTTTTGGGATGAAGTTGATTCACCCATGTCAGAAGGTCATAACTTTGACACTGACATGAGTTTTCTTGGAGATGATGTAGTAGAGATAGAGCGTCTACCAGAAATGCCACCACCTCCACCAGAAACAAATTTGCCACCACCAGAATCACAAATACCACCACCTCCACCAGCATCCAACATGCCACCACCACCACCACCTTCTATTCCACAAACCACTCCATACTTCACTCCAACAACAATTCAAATTTCACAATCTCAACCCCCACCACTTGAAACCCCAGTTGACTTATCTGAACCACGTGTGCTGGACTCAACAGTTGTAACTGCTGAAACTACTTCTGAAGAGGTCTGGACACAAGTACCTTTCATGACCAGAATGGCTTCCAATCTTGATCCTCCCAGTGGTCCCTCCTCTTCGTCTTCAGCCGAGGTCCAAGGCCTTTTAAGTAAGGTGGCGGACCTGGAGAGATCACTGCAATCTTCATCCCAGGTTATTTCTGACTTCAAGTCTTTATTATCAAATAATCTAGCTTCAGAAATGAATGTTTTTGCTGGGAATGAGAAGCTTGTTTTTGAAAAGCTGGATGAACTGGTACTGGCCACCAATAACAATTCTGAAAATATAAAAGTGGCAGTCCAGGGATTAGAAGAAAGGCTAGTCAGTTCTGTTCAGACTGCAGTGGAAAGTAAAATTGTACAACCACTGGCAGGTTTGACAGATGAGGTTAAGAAAATGGTTACCAGGGTGAGTTCATTGGAGAGTAGGCCATCACTTGATCAAAATGCAGTTGTTAGCACCATCAGTGATGAGGTTGCTAAGAAGTTCAGAAACAGTATGCTGAAAGAAATCACTAAAGAGATTTCTGGGTCTGTTCTTCGAACAATTCAAGATGGACTGTTGCCAGAAGTTGTGAAAATGGTTAACACTGAGCTGCCAAAGCACTTGCCTCAAGAAGTTGAATTTGTTAAAAAGGAAGTGCAGGCACTTAGAAAAGTTGTGAATGATACAACTCCAGTGGCTGGAAGAACGTTTGGTGAACTGGACAGACATATGCTACAGATTGGATGATCTGAATGTAGAAGCTGGTGAACCGACTGGTGATCAGACTGTTGGTGAAACTTTTTGGG